>WURT03012016.1:0-16326 GCA_009936505.3 Holothuria glaberrima | reverse complement strand
TCACAGGTACCCATTTAACCCCTGGGTGGAGAGAAGCAATTGAGATAAAGCATCTTGCCCAAGGACACAACACAATGGCCCAGGCGGGATTTGAATCGGCAATCCTTAGATCACAAGTCCAATACCTTAACCACTAGGCCAGCAGTGCTCTTGCATTGGTGTGGTCCCATTCACCAAGTAGACTAATTTCGTTATTTGTGCAAATATCACAGTTCCCACGTAGTCAGTCCCCCTGAATTTTTTTCGCCCCCTAGAAGTTTCAATTTGCCATTGAACTAAAACATTTTTACACATTTTGCCCCCAGAAATTTTTCCGCCCCCTGGAAACCATTTTGCCCCCTTCAGTACCTTGTCTGGCTACGTGTCTGCACGATGGTGTCATTACAAATATAGAAAGTGAATATATGAAAGCGGATGTAGTTAACAATGATAATGACAATGTTACTTAGAGAGAAAATTAGAATGAGAACAAAAATTTCATTGCCGATGTAAGTGGGAAATGTCATTTGGGAAATAATGAGACAAGAGTTTTAAACTGTGAAATAGAATGGAAATGAGATTTTAGACAAAAATGTTAATCAGAATAAGACTAAGACTGAGGATGGGAATAATGGTTAAAATATTAATGAGAATTGAAACGTTAATTAGGTAAACGTAAGAATGACAATTGCTCAAGAAAAATGTTGGAGATTGATGAAGAGCAAGTATCTACCCAGTAAGGTCTTGAGCTGTTATACTTCTATTGCTTCAGTCCATCTCGAACCTTGCAAAAGTCCATCCAAAGCAGCTTCTGGAGGCACTTTTTAAAACCTTAAATGTAATGTTTTAACCATTATTTGTTTTTCTTTACATTTTCTAAATGCAGGTTTCTCAAGGAGAATTTGATTGTCTAAGTTTGATAGTGACTCGTTTTATTTTACATCAAGTTCATATAACCCGTCTGCCGTTTTCAACAAAAAATCAACTCAACTCAACGCAATCTCGAAAATTTGTCAACATTTTCGAAAGTTCGAAGGCATAGCATCATGCTTGGAATTTTAAAAATAATTCAGAACTGGACAAAGCACTTGGCCGTTTGTCCTCTTCATGGGCAATATTCTATTTCTAAGTTCTCAGCAAAAGGTACGTCAAGCAAAATCACAAAATAAAACAGTGAGTCGTGGTTTTTATCAAACAATTACGTACTTTCTTATATTACTTTGGAACAACTAAAACACATTATGCGCCTACTAAAGTATCGCCTTTTCCGTTGACACCATATCTTGTTTCAAAAGGTTGCAGCGGAGATGTTATGTTTTGTATGCAAGGGAAACTGTAAACTACCTTATCACCTACAGTGTGCCTTTTTCGGTTGGCGAAGTGCATGCAGCCCATGGGAATAGGTAAAAATAACATTCCGGTAGTTCTTTGTCATCATCTTAAAGACGGTTTCAACCGCGGTCTTGAAGCTTGCGCGTTGGAGAAATACTGGATAAAGCAGTTTAGACTTTTAGGTTTTCTTCTACATGTTACATAATCAGCTCATTGCGGTAATATTGAAGGAAAAAAATAACTATATTGCTGACTATCACTTGGAAACTAGCAACACGACTGCATGTTTTGGAAGTATGAAGGCTCTTTTTTAGGGAAAGTGGGTGCAGTTTAATATTTTTCAAAATAATGGTGATATTTTAAAGAAATGAAGGAAGGGAGACAAATTCCATATGAAGAAAACAAGTGAAAACTTGGATTTCAATAACATTTTAGGATATGAATATTCTGTTGATCATTATTTGTAAGGGATATTTACAATATTGAAAGTTCTTACTGAACAGAAATATAAGATATGTTTTTAGTGAAGTAAAGGATATGTCTTGTTGGAAGTAAGTCGAGTGTAAATTCTTGTCGGAAAAATAACTCACTCTATTCTTATATTTAAAACCTTTCAGACCTTCGAAGCGAATGTTAAATCCAACTTTCAGTTTATTCAGGAGGTCGCACCACTACTGACAAAGAATGGGTGAGTATTTGGTTTTGTCTTATTTGAATATAATACCTTAACTCTAACTGAATTTGTGTATCTTACTTATAATTTGTAACTTGCATAAACTGTTAACATCGACTTTGTTACACAATTTGTACACAGAGGTGGATCAATCGTTTGTAACTCAACTGTCGTAACGTATGGAGCTGCTCAACAGGTTGCTGATGTAAGTAGTGTCAGAATTACTTTTTCAGAAATCATTTCGTCCCCCTCAATATCTCTTGTCTAAATTCCCGTAGTTTAATGTAAGCTCGGTACATGAACGTTCACGAATGAAGAGTCGAAGACACGAAACGCTCACTGAAGCAACATACTTTGTTTGGGAAATTTTATTTGTCATTTTTTGGAGGGAATAAGCATCCCTTAGTTTTACTAATCCAAGGAACATCACGTCCCACTAATGTTAGCCAACTCTTTAAGTAGCGAAAAATATACATGATGAGAGCAAGGTTCCGCAAAATGGTTTTTCAGAAGGAGGCGACACCTACACATTTTGGTTTTTTATTGCTGTCTTCTTTTTTAGTCAGGTAGATTGTAACAATCTACCCGACTTAAAAGGAAGACAGCGCGGAAAATGTACCTGGAAGGGTTAATAGAAGAAAAAGAAACACCGCAGTCACAACCGGTCTGAATGGTATGACATATCGTTTATTTGACCACTATTCAATTCTGTGAAGAATGAATAAAGAAAAAAAAAAGAATGAATAAAAAAAAAAAAAACAAAAAGAAAAACTTAAGTTCGTACTGTAGGAATCGGAATATCTCTCAACCAAACTCCTGAACTTAAATCAACTGGACCCTTAAAACCCTTTGAGGTTACCGCCATGAGCAACAGGCTTGCTTTTATCACATTAATCGTAAAATAAAACTCTAATCTGAATACCACAGAAACACTTTTCGAATGTCTGGAAAGCGCCACAGTTTATGGCCAATTTTTACGGAAGCCACATGATGTTCATATCCAACATGGTGTTCTGCACATGTATAAAATTTCAAAGACAATCGTAGATAACTGTAACTAAGTCATGTCAATGAATCATCCAGTAATGAACTTACTACCGTGACCGGATGTAACCAAAAACTGTGGTATGGTTCACTGTCATACACACAGGTTGAGAGTACAATCTTTTCGAGCAAAAGAGTTATAAAACGATTAGAACATCATAATTACACGCAGCCAGTAACCTAAAAACTACACTATCTTAAAAAATTTAATAAACCCAGATCTCTGAACACCATCAGAAAATCCAAGCAGCTTCATTAAATCAATCCAATCCCACCTCATATCCCATAATAGGCTAACAAATTCCAGACGAAATATCTGTGCAAAATTTCCCACTTCAAGTATGTACATTGGTGGAAAGGTAATAAATAAGACTTATCAGAATGAGAGTAAGAAGTACACCTTATCTGTTCTACCGGCCAATTAAATGAGTTTAATACGTCAATAAGAATACCTGCTGTCCAATTTTATCACCATACAATGCGAAATTTAACGCTAAGAAATACTCATTATCATAGCAATATTGGTTGACATTAATGTCAAAGAATTCATATTGAAACGAAAGATGTTACCTTTTTATAAGTATTACTCCCGTTAATCACAGTGCTGTGCAAAAGTTTTGACAATGTGACAAAGATTAGTATAACATGTCTTACCATAGGTAGAAAGAGTACCATTAACAGTCTGCTCCACGTTGGCTACATCCATTTTACTAGTACACATTAAAGTAACATATTCTGCCATTGGAGTAAACTTTAAGATCGATATTGAATTGGTTGTATCCTTTACCAACGAATAATCCCCATAAAGTATTTTGTTCTCGTCAATTGGTGTTTCGTTAATTTTCCACTCAAAACTGACGGCAGGTCTTGCTCCGAGGGCCATGCATGTGAGCGTTACTTCCTCTCTTTGATCAACATGTGAGACACCTAAGTTTGTGAGGGGAGATTCAACAAGTAGCTAGCACCGTGTGGTGCAGAGGCAGTCAAGTGAGTCAACTACATTAGATGGTTAACGTATTATACGAATGTCTGCATTTACTGATTAGTTCGGTCCTGCTGTTACTGCTTAGAGGTGTTTTAGTGAGAGCTGGCTTGTTTGAGTATTTTCTAACTTATGCTGAAGTCAATGTTTCTTTCACGTAGCGTCCATATGTTTTTATTTATCTCGCAGTTGGTGCTTTTATCAGGGCTGAATGTTTTTTGGACAAGGCACTCATATGTATTTCCCTTTCTTAAACAGGTAATGCCACTTAAAAAATTTATAAAAACGATATGCTAGTTTTGATAAAGCAAACAAAAATTTCAACGATATGCTGGTTTTGCTAAAGCAAACAAGTATAAGTTTTTTTTTTGAATGGTAAGGAAGCTGATACAGTCATACCTTTTTTTTCAGAATGTTACAATTGGAAATATAAACTATTAACTTATCTTCATAGACTCTGTTAATACTTTCGATTAATTTACAAATCACTTCGCAAAATTACATGATATTTATAATAAAATATGAGAGTCTCAGTTAGTTAGATGAGGTTTTACGGCTCAGTTTGTGACCAATCAGTTCAAGTCGGGCCGGCCACGGTCTTTTTACTTGGTTGTGGCACACTGGCTTGTTTTCCCTACTCCATTGCTTATGCTGAGTACCAAACACAATGAAAGTAGGTTTCATTTTTAAAGTCTTTGGTATGACCCGACCAGGACTCGAACCCCCGACCTTCCGGCTGCAAGTCGAATTCTCTAACCACTTGGCCATGCAGTCGGGTTAAAATATTTGGAGGAATAAATATCCCTTCGCAACGTTTCCCTACTTTAGCTGTGAGTTTTTGTTGCCTGAGTGTGTACCATTCTTGTTCTCGCAAATTATTTTACTTTTTCTTAACTTACGTTATACCCTGTCGGGACATATCCCATAACCTCTTGCTACCAGAATTACCTTATGCATTGATGTTATTCTCTACCAGACTTGTAGACTTACTTTTGTTGGTCATTGCTTTGACTCTTTTATCAGGGTGCACAATGCAAGAAGATTTAAGTAGATTACGAAATTGAAACGTAAATATTATGGTCTCTTCTGGTACTTATGAAGAAACTACAGTCTCTCTCATTTCATAATTGAAAACCAAACAAGTTGTAAACTGAATCAAACCAGGGCCGTCGGGGGGGGGGGGGGTTCTTGTTCTGCAGCCCACAATAATTTTGCCATGCATAGTTTTTTGTAAATGCAAATAAAACGTCTAAAAAGTGAAAGACGGAGAATTAAAATAATGAATATCATTCTTAAAATTATATCACCTATCATTATGTCTATCCGTATTATATTAATACAAATATGCAATATACAATAGGAAAAAAAAGGTTATGAAAGTATTTGAATAAAGCAACTCAATGCCGTACGACGTACTAAATTTGACTTTCTGCGTCATTTTTGGAAATCTAAACAGTCAATGCATGACTGAAGTCGCGGAATTTTGCAGCGATTTATCTTAAATTACTGATTATTCACAGTGGCGTAGCTCCTTAGCAATATAATGTCATGAGTAGTATATACGGTAAAATTCGTAGTATGTATTTGTCGTTGTACAATTTTATAACGAGTGCCATACCACGGGGGTGTAGATAATGACCACTAGGGATGTTTGGAAATAGATTATATATCCTATGACTAATTTCGGTAAAAACCTAAAAAAGAACCTTCGCTCATCCACTCACCGCCCCTTTTCATAAGTTTTCATACCTTTTTCTTTGATTTGCGCCCTCTCGAGTTCGGGTTGTGACACGTCTTCGTAATGAATATCACGACCTGCAAATGATGCTTTCACCACGTTATTTTTTCGCGATGCTCCACTAGTTTGTAGTTGAATTTCAATTATAAGCCTCTTAAATGTTTGTAAGTCAAGTCATCAATTGCTCTATAAGTTTCCACGAGTTTGCATGAATGGGAAGGGGGCTAAAAGCTATGTCTTAGTGTTGAAAACCCGGAGTTACCGCTAACATCCTACAAGAAATGTACGTACGAAGTCATGACAGCTCATTTTTCAGTCCGAATTAATGAACCCTACTTACCAGACATATTTTAAAGAAATGTCACCTCTAAAACGAATGTCTGATAGTCCCACAGTACGTGTCCATTGTTGTAAGGATGATAAACATCCCCTGTGGTCGGGTCAGGACACGTCTTCGTTATGAATATCATAACTTGCAAATATAACCTTGCCTACTACATTTCTTATCAATGTACCCCTAATTCGAATTCCCAAGTCTTAGGTTTACCTCTCAAAAAATCAGCTAACAGTAAGGTAAGTGACATGAATTGCTTTTTGGGTGTATCTTGATAGGAAGGGGCCAAACATATTTGTCTTCGTTTTGTACATCCGGAATCATCGTTAACAACGTATTGGAAATGTACAAAATTATGATTAGATCAATTTACTGCAGTAAGGGGATTTCTTCTGAAAAGATCGCCTAAGTAAAACAATGAACGCCTGAAGGCTTCACAATACGTTGTCATAGTAAGAGGAGGGCAAATATCACCTGGCTTCTATGGGCGCAAATTTCGTAGAAGGGGAGGTTATATACCCTTCCTTTTGAATAAGTTCCCATTGGGATTTTAATATTTTTTTTCCATTCTAACCTTGTTTACGGGCCCTTCTCTTCCTGTTACCGTGGAGTGGCGGAGCTTGGGACTTCGGTCAATAAGGAGGGGGTTTGGGAGAATGACCAATAATGACGTTTGGAAATAGATATATACCCTATGACTCATTTCGGTAAAAATCTAAAAAGAGAACAGTCAGGCGATTTGTTTTCGGGGGGAGGGGGTCCTCACTATACGGTTGCTCATCCTCTTTGATTTGCGTCCTCTCGAGTTCGGGTTGTTACACGTCGTCTTCGTTATCAATATCAGGACCTGCAAATGATGCTTTTACCACGTCATTTCTCGCGATGCTCGACTAGTTTGTAGTTAAATTTCATTTATAAGCCTTTCAAAATGTTTGTAAGTCAAGTCCGTGCCGATAAGGTAGCTGACCTAAAAAACCTTAATTTCAATAATTATAACTTTTGAAGAATAAAACATTATAATACTCTAAAACATTACAAAACGTATTTTATGGATCCATTAGATTTTTATTTTTGGATTTTCTATTACCAAATATCAACTACAGAAGAAATGGACTGCTGGAAGCGCCATGCATGTCAATTAAGAGACAAAGAATATATTGATTATCTGTTCGCTTTATTAACTGCACTGGAATATAAAGTACAACTACACTTTCATTAATACTTATATTCTAAGCTGTTTCGAAAATAAGCTCATAAAATAAGTGTTTTCATCATTGAGTGGTCACAAATATAAAAGACAGCCCATCGGATCATGAAAAAGCTTATCATCCACAACAACACCTGGGTGTTAAGTCTCATAACTTAGATGTACGGTTTCACCAATTTTTATTCGAAAAATGAGTACTGCTCCTCTTCTTCTTTCCAAGGTCTTAAGATTTTACGTGACCTTGGCGTAGTCTTAATATTATACTAATTATTCCCCAATACGATAACTAAAGACTGTTATCCCGCTCGGTAAAAATGTGAGCATGCCAAATAATATTCAGTCGGAAGCCAACAGAATCGTTAACGTATTGATACGTACACTAAAAAAGCCTCATACCACAGAAGTGACTTGAATAAGGCAGTTCTACACAAGCAACCATAAACACCCTCAACGTATCTTCATGGAGATCACATTATTTTCTACCAAAAAACATGCAAACATGTAAACAGCGTAAGTAGGTATGGGATACATAAACATTTACAATAACGCAGTACGTGTACATCCATCACTGTTCAAGTTACATTGAATAGCCTACGTGAATGCAGGTCCGTTGAGATAAAACTTTTACCTACAAGTCTGGTCGTGTTTTGCCCTTCCAGCTAATGAAATGGATATTCATATTGGCAATTGATACCATAACTAAACAAAGACCAAAAGAGCTACTTGGTGAAATACTTAGCCATTTTTTGTCAGCATGATTAGTTTTCAGGCGTTTATTTTTTTTTGTATGATTTTATCTGTATGACTTGGAGAAACTTAATGTATACAAGAACAAAGGAGAATCATTATGGTTTCATCAAACGAAAAAAATAAAACACTTCTAGCCACCTTATTGCAACGACGGTGTCTCTGTACTCTCTTCCATGTAAGAGACTTACCGACGACCACAACAACAACCACAGCAGCAGCAACCACAATCATGACTGTCACTTGAACCTTGAACGTTGCGTCGTTGTTTATCCCCACCGTGTTGTATCATCTGAAAAGAAGGACGGCCAATACATTGTTCTGCAACTTTGACGTTTCCGCTCAATTTTTCAAGGCGGATCGATGCGTTCTCCCATGACAAAAGCACCATCTTGGCGACGTCTTCCGGAACTGTCACCTGTTATGGGAGAGACGAGGCAGAAAACTTAAAGGCTGAAAATCTATAGTTAAGATCAAAAGCTGTCAAACCATTTCCAACCGAGAACAACTTTTGAAGACCACAGAGATTCATTTGCATAAAGAGTAACTTTTAAAGGCATAATTAGCACTGTTGCAAACGGCTATGCATCTCGTTGAACCAGTGGCAACTCCCTGGTTGTACTATAGGGCAGGGATAAGATGTGTGGAATCTGTGGCTATTGTTCCTTTTAAGTTATCAATGATTGGCGCTTCGGTGTCAAGGGCCCCGTCGGTTTGAGGTAAAACAGATTCCATCCAAGGCAAATTTCCGATATAGGTTTGAGTCGCAAAATTTCATTAGATTCAAGAATTCACACCACATGGTAAATTTATCAAGTCAAATAAAACCTTTTTTTTATTTTAAAAACTTTAAAAAACACAACACTGCTATGGGAACTGCAGTTTGAGAAATAGCCCTTTCAACAGCCCTGTCTTAAATTGGTTCGTGTCGCTATATTAAATAATGATAAGATACATACTGTACTTCTTTGCTATCACCGGCTCCTCGCAAAAGGTGCTCCCACAATTTTAGTTATGTAATGGAATGTAATGTGCGATGGTTATACGGACAAAGACGTAATATTTCCAGGGGCGTAACTCAGTAGGATTTATGGGAGGGGTGGAAGTATTTTTGCCCTGCGAAATCAGTCAGTGCCCTGTGACTTCATGTTGTAAAAAGAAAGGTAAATTAACGCTGATCCTGTCACTGAATACTGTGGATTCATATTTTATGTTGTCGGCAGCCATAGACGTACGGAACTCTTCCAATATGAGAATCTCAAAAAGTTGCCCAAATTTCATTGCAGTCCAGGTGCATTATATAGAGCACCAATCCTCTACACGTTCGCGAAGCGTGCGACATTTTTCACATTTTTTGGGGCCATTTGATCAAAAAATTCGGGAACTCAGTGGAAAATTCGAGCAATCTTTTCACTTTTCACTCTGCCGGAATTTTACCTATTCTGTGCCCAAAATTATGTCGTTTACTGAGCGAATTTTCCAACTTAGAATTTTTGGAGTGCATTCTGCCCCTGCCCCCGCCTCGTACGCTTATGTCGGCAGCCATGCCACACAAAGAATGGAACTGTACATTGTATGTATTTCACAGTCGAGAGCATCATAACATAGTATAACAAGTATACTTACGTTTACTTAATCTTTTGTTTAATCTTTATATATACATGACAATGATGGTATGCATGCATGATCCATTAACACTGTAAAAAATAGGTTTTTTCTATAATATCTACCTACATAAATAAACAGTCTTTTTTAAGGTTTACTTGAAAGTTGACACCTCTGCTTCATTATAGGCCTCTACGCAGTGTGAAAGAGTTTATCTTATTAGGATTTGCAGTTTCTCTGTCGACCAATCATTTAAGGACGGTTTCCATGTTTATGTTGTCTGTAAGAAAGATCTTACAGGTAAGAAGAGGGCAGTCGTCCAACTGCTCGTCGGACATTAAAATTAGTTTGGGCTCTAATTTAGTCCCGGAATCTAAACTGTGACATTGCAAAGCGATCGAATATTTTTTACGTTTAAGCTTATACAAAAAAAGAATCTGTACTTATTTAAAGCTCATATAAGTCAATTTTCATAAAAATTATGTTTACTTCTTTTGTATCGTTTTATTTTAGTTCGAAACTTATAGCCACCCCATACCCCCCTGAGTTACGCCTCTGAATATTTCAAGGTAAATTTACCATTCGTCGTCTGCTTTATGTTTAATGTTTAATCCAGTCCTATACGTTAGCGTAAGCTTCTTATTAAATCTTACCGGAAAATCATTTTGTAAAGCTCCTTTTCCCCCGAACAGCTCACTATCATCCTTCAAAAAATCGTATCTTTCCAAATGAGAGAAGAAGCACTTCTGGGTCGTCGTGTTCTTGATGATGAGAAAATCCTATAAAAGGAATAGCTGATGGAATTATGATATTTTCAGAAATTACGTCTTCTTGTCTTTCCCTACAGATATAATAACCCCGACGTTGTAAATTTTCTTTTGACCAGTGCATCTGTACAAGACCGTATTCATTAGCTACTAGTTCCTCTTTAACTTATCAAACATAAATTTGGGTCTGGACCATTGTTTTAACTATTGGCATCCTAAAATTATTGTATAGTTTGAAATCTTTTAATTGCAACAAGGTCTTTGCCGTTCAATTTATGAAACCTAAGTCGACGGAGATAATTCTACATACCTGGCTGTAATCGAGAAGTACCATATAACCATCATGTGGATATTCTGTGTTAACCGTTTGATTGTCCGTAGCTCCATCTATATCCTATCCCAAATGTTGTAATAAAGAGCAAAAAAGATTAATTAATGTTGAAGCAACAAGAAACTAACTCGTTGTGTTACATCACATTCTATATTGCAGTAATTACTCATATGCACCATATGGCACGTAGTCTTTATTTCAGTGTTCGTTCTTACACTTAGAGGTGTACTAGTACAGTTACAATGTTTTCTTTTTCATTTTATTTATTCGGTTCAGTTCACTTAAATGGCTTATGTACAAATTAACAAATGAATATTTCCGTACTTAACCATAACAAAAATAGGTCAAACACTTGTAAGGTATACACATATAAATTGAAAATAATATATAAAGGAAGTAAACAGTAACCAATCGTTTTCATTGACAATGTAAGTGCCCTTGTGTATGTAGAATATTGATGTAAAGAAATCGACATTAGTTGCTCTTATTACCGTTACCTGGAAAATACATAATACAATGTGTATATTTGTAGACAAAACATTCTTATTTTGGTAAAGTAACGAAAGGCTTTGCCTTTACATATGGCTACTCATGCTTAACATAATAACAAGTAACATTCACTCTTTCCCGTGGTAGGGAATGACAAAAACAAGATAATTACGACCATGGAGTATTGACCCATATCTCTCACGATTTTTTTTTTTTTTGAGGCATGGTGCTTTGAATCAATATGTTTCTCCATTTTTATGGCAAACTTTACTTTATAGAAAAACTCCCTGCAATCTGGTAGAACATTAATCAGTTTACAATCATAAATGTAGTACTTACAATGAAGTATTGAAGAAGTTCAACGATTGATTTATAGAGTTTGTACCAAAAATAGTTCTTTAGATAACATGTATTGTGTGGCAAAGAACAGTTCTTTTTAGAGTCTAAGAGAATCGCAGAAGTAAAATGACACTCCCAGAGTAAGTGTTCCATGGTTTCAACTGCCACATGGCAGAAAGTGCAAAGGTTGGTATATAGTTTATTTATTAAGTAAAGAAGCCTATTCGTATTTAGAATGCGGTGTAAAAAGCTAAATTGAAAGCACTGAACTTTCGCTTCAGAGATCGCTGAAAAGGGAGCTCTGCAAAAAATAGACCATTCCTCATCATGGTCAAAACCAGGTTTCATCTTTAAGAGGATTTGGGGCGAAGAAGAAATGTTTTGCACCAAAACTGGATGAATTATCCGAGAAGTGTTGGGGTTTCGAAAAATCAGACCGAAGAACATTGTATTTTGTTGGTCCCGGCCATCATAAGCAATAATAGATGTAACCCAGCCTAGCAAGATTGTCAATAGAATACCCGTAGAAAGTATTAAAAGGTAACCTAACTAGGTGGAATTTATCTCGAAAGCTATGAAAAGTAAGAAAAGAACCATCCTGTGGTAAGAGATCCTTAACAAACATCACACCAGCATTTTGAAGCTTACGGTTTATAACAAATGGTAGAGTTGTAAACGTTTGATTAAGGAATTATTCCATAGCCTATAGGATTTGGTCACAGAAATTACTAGATGGATTAAAGTACGTAGCTGGGCTTCACGCTTGACGCTTGTTGTATGAAAATATTTTTAACCTTCAAGTCACAAAAATGTATATTGCAACGTAAGAGTAGTTCCTGACCAAACTCTGAGTGTGAGTATAGTTACAATCTACATATTTGTGCATTCTTGAATATATTACCTCCCACAATCTCTTGTCTTTATATATTCCTTAAGTTAAGTCAATCATAATACCAATAAAATATTTTTGCTTCTTTTCGCATTTTCTGCAGACTTTGGTTTCTGTGACACCTTCCTGCTGAAATTAGTTAATCTGTTTTGCCACACACTGCAGCTTATTAGTTCTAGCTCGAAAATCTGCGGCTCGTCTAATCACTGAATTATATTCTGTTTCTTTCAGTAAACATCTAGTTACGAATTCAATTTGAATATAATTACAGCATCAGTGGCCACGGCACGGGTGTGGGGGCGCGCTTGCCCACAATCAATTTCTGATTTTTTGTTATAAATTTGTATCCCATAAATGATACCAAACGACGTTTAAGCCACAGCTTTCTGTAGGAGATAGGGTTAGATGTGTTATGAACAGAGTGATAGATCTATGTAATCATTTTTTTTTATAAAAAATGGTTCTCAGGCTGTGTGAACTTTCACAAATCCTTCGCAAACTATCAAAATTTGTGTGTGTTTCAAAAGCTTACCTAATACTGTTCTTACTATCAATATCTTCCGATAACTTCCGGAGAAAAAACAGCGGCAAAAGTGAAAGCTTTTCACAAATTCTTAGGTAAAAGACCATCTTTTGGTTGGCATATAGGTTTGTTAGGGAATTAAAAGTATCTCGTTGCAGAGCCCGAGTACAGGTTTTGCCATAGATATCTTATCTAATAATAAATTTCGATGCGCTTCGCGCGCATTGTTATGCCTTGCACTCCGTCTCATGACTATTGTTAAGGTATTAACACATGGAACTATTCTAATCACAACACGTTTTTGAGACAAGCTGTAACCTCTGTAGCTGCCTCTTATCAATATGGGATTTTTTTCAGTCTAATTTGCAACATGATGTGGAAGGTTGAAAGTACGTAGGCTGTATACTGTTATACATTTTTCAAAAGATTTACCTAGCGCTAAGCACGCATTCATTACCGGTTTAGATGGTGATTGTTAATACACTTACGACGAAAAAGCATTTCTAAACGCGCTATGTTATTCCTTCGCCCCTTTTGCTATACCTATCCGGGAGGTCTTATATCACCTTTCTGCACCTAAAGTCTCCCTCCCTCCTATTCCCCACTGTTGACGCTGTTCGTCGGGATTTTCGATCACAATTAAAAACTAAGGTAGTACTGTATATAGTATCATTGGGATGTAAGGTAATAAGCATCATGTCAGTGCCCCATTTTGTACGATAAGTCCAGAGCTTCAAGAGGCCCAACACCGATGTCTGCCAGCTGTAAGTACCCTTTTATTACACACAATCAAGCAAAACAAAAATTTCGTAGTATTCCAAGAATGTTTCTGTGTGCGTAAAAAAACTTTCCCCGAATATAAGGCAGAAGAATATGAAAAGGGAAGGGTTTTAAAACGTTTGGTCATAACATACCCTTCTCTTACACAGAATACTCTCCTTTTTCTCCTGACCAAAAGGTTAGAATTTACTTAAGCTTGGACATTTTGGACTTTAAATCAGTTCCAAAAGATAGCACAATCAATTTTGCATTGAAATAGTAAATTTTAGTTAACAAAATTTTTCAAAGGGTGAGGAGGACATCCCCTCCCCTTATCCTCCTCTTAGACCCCCACATGACCGTGCCTTTATGTAGTGACAAAAGAAGGATCCCCACTGCTGTATCCAATCGCAGGGGCGCATAAAAAGGTACAATTGAGACTTGCGGGGTCAATTGAGGTGGCATTACCCCCCAATCACCAAATCCTGGCCGGGCCACTGTACAGCATCTCCAGAATTTCGAAGATAAACGTGCCCCTACACTTCCCGGGGTTTCCGCTTTTGCCCCTGATAAATGACATACTGCAGCAGTTAGAAACAAAATCTCATTAAACATTGAATACATTTTATGGAAAAAGCTTAATACTACTTGTTCTGTGAATTCGGTGAAAACAGCTCTGATTTTCGAAACGTCAATCGAAAATTCTTTCGGCTCATAACAAAGATGTGCATTTAAAAATATTAGAATGATACTGTTAAAGGGCAGGTGCCATGAGGATATCTTCCCCCGGCTATCACAAAAGGACTTACCTCATTTTCTCGAAGAGGATTAGCAGAGGCACCCGATGTGAAAAGTAGAAGAGCAAAGCAAAAATAGAAGCCCATGTTTTAATAATAGTAGATTACCAGATTCTGTGCATGAAATGAAAAAAAGTTTTGTTTAAACAAGTTCAGAAAAGTAGATAATTCGAAAGCCTTCAAATGAAAAATAAAAAAGGAAAATATATGAAGACAGTCTGTATTTATTTTAGCAAAATATAAAAATATAAAAACTATCGTGTTGTTGTATTTATTTGCTCAAATCCAGGACTTTTTTTAAGAAAGCCCAGGTAAAATGAGTCTTGACTCAAATGGGGCAAGGGGAGAACGTGACACGAGATGCTCCTCTTGCCTGTATTTACCCCAAATAAATAAAATCCCAATCGAATACGCAGCTAGACTAGATATGTTTCTATTTTTGAATACTTACGATCTATACATCGTAGAGGGAATACTGCAGTCAGACATTTTTGCTTTCGGTGCGGTTTCCAGCAAAACTGGGAGTTTGACAGGCGTATTTTTCTTATCACAGCATCAAATTGGGATGATGTGCATAGGCTTTAATACCGTGACACGCTCCTTTCTGAGAAACATCCTGTGAAAATTTTCCGGCTCATCAATTTAGCCAATTCACAAGAAATGCCTTCTCTAAATTTCAGGGATTACAAAGGGCAACTCTTGCAATCATTGCTTCTGACCAATGAGATGGATACAGATGAAAGAGGAGACATTAGAAAAAAAAATAGATTGCAGAATCAAGTACACGAAGACTGCCCACAATGAACATCAACTACCCTTGGGTTGCTCTTTTTAACTTTCTCTTGCAGACTTCTGAAACAAATTTAATATATGACCAGCAAATACATGAGAAAACAACTACCTACTGATTCGGTCAGTTTAATACTCCAAAAGTTGGGGTGTTTTATCAGTCCTAGCCGCTTTTGCGGTAAGTTTATCTGCTAATCCGTAAGCGATCTGGCTGATAAGCAATCCAAGCTGGTCACTACTTGTTGACAAAGTTGTTCACACTTCCCTGCTAGCACAAACCACAACCCATGCGAGAGATATACCTATTAACATGGTCCATTGAGTAAGTGCTTGGCACTTGGTTTATTCAGTGAAGTCTTTTTTGTGTATCTGCTAGGTAGGTCATTGTAAGGCGAGAAAAGGAATACAAAGATAAGGGCAGTTATGCACCAGGTCGTCTCCCAATACATTTCTTAATTAGACCATGCAATAGTTTTCTTGAAGTGCTTTTGCTATAGGGCAGACATGACCCGAAATTCGTTTACAGTTCAAAACAATTTTATAGTCAGCTCAGAATTTAGGTGCTGGTAACCGGAGACTGTTTTCGCTTTCAAGAACGTAGCTAGGGTGACAAGATGAGAGGTGAACGGAGCCAAAAGAGCAATTTATCTTCAAAATAGTGCAAACGTACTAACAGTCCAAAAATTTCCTCGATGTACCCTAATCCACACAGAACGAAAGGATTTCAACAGTTCAACAACGTTCTTTGGCTAACTAAAAGAATAAGTAATCTAATACAGATATATATATATATATATATTTCAGTATTTTTTTTCTATTTGCTAGCGGTTAATTCTAGCCTCATTTTGTGAGAGCGAATTCCAGCTTTAGAACAGGATAGTAAGTAATGATCATACGTGAGTCAAAATCCCCAAGAGATGGGGTGTGGGGTCTCTCCCGGGATATCTTTGATGTTATATGATAATTTGTTGTAGAATATTTTTTTTAAATTGAGCATGACTT
>WURT03011983.1:0-32967 GCA_009936505.3 Holothuria glaberrima | reverse complement strand
ACGGGACGATAGCTGAAATAGGCATGCCGGCTAGGGACGGAGGGAAAGGCGTAGGGGCGTAGCACGGACCCTCGGGGCCCATAGACAAAAGACAATGATGGCCCCCCAGATTAATTCTCGCAAGACTTCTCCTTTCTCCCTGGGTGAGATGAGACCTTGCACGCACCAGGTCCTGGCTGGTTGTTGGCCCCTGGACATTGTCCACTCAATCCACCCGCTTGCTACGCCGCTTCGTAACGGGGGTAAAAGGAAGCACTCCCCATATTTCTCAGAGCTTAAGAAATACGGTAACAAAAAGATGAGCGAAAGGAAGTGAGACCAAGGAAAGAAAACAGAACTTTTAAAAACATTGTATGATTAAATATTTGCAATGTGTAATGGAAGAAAATGTTAATAGCAACTGCCATAAAAATGCTGATGACGTTTCTCCTCCCACTGTTTTCCTACCCAACCAACTGTACCACCATCCTCACCAAATAAACTGATGGTTACTACAGTATCTTACATTTGCACTTATCATAAATAAATACTTCGCAAGCATTTCAAATACACCTCGGGGATCGGAGAATCAGGATTTTCTATAGAAAAGGTCTAGAATGACAGGAAAACCCTCAAATTTAAGACAAATTCCTCGGGAGAGAGACCGTCAGTTCCCAGCATCCGGCCTTGTACATTCACCGCAGCTGTTAAAGCTAGCCGGCCAAAACTTTCCAAGATGCAGCCTTTAATAAAAATTACTTCCCTGGCACTTTAGCTACCGACGGCCTCGGCCATGTCCATGTAATTACTACCCATAAAACATTTCGTTGATATGTTTAAGTATCATATGATCTGTAACCTTCAACATCGATACTTACTTATTTTTCACAATAATGACAAAACGTGGGACCACCCACAACAATGAAACATGAAACTGAAGAATGGCCACATAGGCAATGAGAAGAACGGAGACTTAGGGAAAGTCAGAGAATTTTTTTAAGTAATTAATAATACTGTGTTTTAAAGATAAAGAAAAACAAAAGGCTATAGTGAAATGTCTCAAAACACGCTGTTGGGGGGGGGGGGGCTTCCCTCGCACACCTGTTTTAAGTATTGACACCGCAGTTCGTGATTCCCCGATTATTTATTGTAGAACATCTCGCTTGTCGTAGTCCATTATCAAAACGATTACAAAAAATTCGTGACACATTCGGGAAGCATATAAAAAACAATTATTCCTCAGCCCCTTTTCACAGTCTTGTGCAACACAATGCCGAATATCCGAATTCTTTCAAAAATTTTCCCGCAAAAAGAAAAAAAACAAATAAAAAAGATTACAAAAATTTGCCACACATTCGGGCAGCTTGTGGAAAAGCAATTTTCCTCAGCCCATTTCATGGTCTTGCACAACTATGCCCGAAGTGATTGAATGACTGGGCGAAAGTTGTAAAAGAGTTCTGGGATGTTTTCAATTGCCGAATTACACGGACAGAAGGGACGGTGTATATAGGTGAAAACGGTGCCCAAAATTTTCCCCGAAAAATGAATCAAAAGCCATCTAGTGACGTGTAATATTTCTAATGACAATATTACCAATAGTCACCAGATGGCTGGAAGTCGGGACGTATTCGGGCAGCCTATGTGGCCGCGATTTTGCAGTTTTCAATACGAGCCACCGTAGATTGTCCAAAACTTGCTAAAATTACTTTGCCTGCAGTGCTGTAGACCTGAAATTCGGGCAACGGTAAGAAAGTCTGGTATCTTGTTGCTCAGTTACAAATATGGATTTAGTGTGAGAAAATCTTCTCATAAGTCTGCCTGAAAACTCACTAAAATATCATCTTGAAACGTGACATAACGGTTTTTCCTATAAGGTGTTAGAAGTAAAATCATTTATATCGGGCAGCTATATACCCAGTTTCATCAATTTAGTGGACCTTGAACTCGTGCAAGAATCGCAGACATATACATTTTTAAATTCCAATTGTATGGTTTTGGAACCGAAAAGACACAAGGTCATTTCATCCCCTAGTATTGGTACATTTTAAATGACGTAGCCAGCAGGGTCAAAGAGTTCCCCCACAGAAATTTTGCCGATGTGATGGACGATGTTCAAAAAAATGAAGGAGCAAAAAAAAAAAAAAAACCGGCGAGAACAGGGAGGGATAGAAAGTTAGTGGGGCGAGTGAAGGGGTATCGGCCTAGGTGGAAGGTAACTGGAAAATATTGGCTTCGTAAGTGTGATATTTTTATGATATTGAAAACTAAGACGAAACAGATTAACAGAACAATGGCGGCCAAGAATGGCGACGATGAGTCGACTTTGCTTCTCCTCCGCAAACAAAAACTGGCTACGCCTCTGCAATCCCACCCGAAATTAATCGTCTAACCGTGGGATTTTTAAATGTGTTTTTAGGACTAATTACGACTAAACGCCGGAAGAGGAGGGGGGGGGGGTCGGTAAGCCAGGCTCTGTCCCATGTTATATGAAGGTGTAGTCCTCGTGATACTTGCTGTTTGGAATTTGACCCCAAAACAACCAATTTCGAACTCCGAAGGCGTACAAATTAAGCCACCTTATCACTCACTCGGTGGTATTTAAATGGCTTATTTTTACGCCTTGGGTGAATTAATGGAACACACTTCATTTAAGCCACCAGGACGGGATGTATTCTGCTACAGACCGAGTAGATCCCAGGCTGTCTATTATCGGAAAATTTCAACGGTATAAGGGTGGGGTGGGTTTGAAAAAAGCCGTCCATACCAGGAGCAAAAAAAAAAAAAAAATAAATAAATAAATAAATAAATAAGAAATTGATTTGCTGAAACTGAAACATATATGGAATTGTTGGTATGATTGTATACAATATTCCGTACCCTACACCTATACACAAGACTTCTTGGCCAAGAAAAACTAAACTTAATTTCGGTGGTTTCCAGATTAATGAATTCGATAATTCACCCCATTCGAAAGTTCACCCCAGAATGCTTTAAATTCAGTCTTTTCGGGGGGGGGGAGGGGGATCGGAGGGGGATTCGGCAACATATGGTCTGGTCCACGGTGTTCTCCTTCTCCCAGTAGATCCCAAGTTTTCTATTATCGGAGAATAACAACGGTATAAGGGTGGGGTAGAAATAGCCGTCCATACCAAGAGCAAAAAAAAATAAAATAAAATAAAAATAAAAAAAAAATAAAATTGATTCGTTGAAACTGAAGCATATATCAAATTGTTGGTAGACGGCTGTAGCTATTCCTCCTCTCCTCTCTCACACAGAAACTTTTTAGGCTAAGAAAATAATAACCATAATTTCGATGGTTTCCCGCCTGTTCCATTTCCGTCGATATTTCCTTAGAAAATTAAAGCCAGAATGCATTAGATTTAGTCTATTTTTAGGCGGGCATGAGGCACAGCAGATCCCGCCGCATATGGTCAACAACAACAATACCAACAGCAAAAATAACAAATAGTACTAAGTGCAAACAAAATTGGAATCCAAATGCGCACAAATTAAGCCACTTTATCGCTCATTAACTTGAGACTGGCAAACTTCGAATGAACTAACTAGAGATTTTCAAAACTCGAGTTAATAAGTGACCCGAAATTTGCAAAATTCGATTTAGCCGTAAGCAGCATATTTCCACTTCTTAGGATTACTATTTTCTGCCGTGTACTCTACCGCCACAACTTTTGTTCAATGTTTCCTGAATGATTACGGTAGTCGTCTAACCGTGTGACTTCCATAATATGTTTTTATCGCTAGCCTATATAGCGACCAAAAGTTATGCTATATAAAGGTGTAGTCCCCGTGATAATGCTTAATGGGATTTGACCCTATAAGCTTATGCAACCACAACAAAGTGCATTTTGGATCCAAAGGTATGTAACACTCCAAATTTACTACCCAAAGTTTGCAACATTTGAGTCAATTAAGAGACTGGAAATCTGCAAACTTCGAGTTTGTGTTAAAACGGCTTCTTTATGACAAACTAATGGAATATCTTTCACTTTTTCACACTATGATGGCTGCTTCGATACAATGAGGACACCATGTGTTTAGAGGGGGGGACGACAAGGAGTTCTGGAGGTGTTTCAAAAAGAAACTCATATACATGGGTCATTCCATGCCAACTCAATACATGAGTTTTATTTGCGGTCGTTTCTTCTCTTGCCAGTTTTCCTCTTATTGGTTTGCCCCCATTGCCCTGAAAAATGTAACTCGAAACTCGAAAAAATAACCCGAAACTCGAAAAAATAACGTGAAACTCGAAACTCGAAACTCGAAAAAAAGTAACACACTCTGATAACAACTCACGGAGAAGCAAAGCAGCAAGCGTTGAAAACCTTTTTTTACGAATTCCAAAGTAGAAGACTCACTTTCTGGTTGGCAGATAGGTTTGTTGGAGAATTGACAGTGTCTCAATGCAGAGCCTGAATGCAGTCATGGAAATTATATTTAATGCAAAATTTCGGAGCCCTTCTCGAGCACTCGTCATGGTCTGCACTCTCATGACCATTATCAAAGTAATGATAAGGGAAATTATTCTGATCTCAATAGTTTTCTCAAAATCTACATCTCCAACCTCTGTGGGTACCTCACATCAGTATAGGATCTTTGACTAATCTAGCTTATCATATGATGTGAAAGATTAAAAAGACGTATTTTACCGTTTTACATTTTCCAAGCATTGACGACAGAGAAGCGTTCTGAAATGCACTTGTTAGTCCTCCGCCCCTTTTGCTTTACCTCTCAGGGAGGTGATATATCCACTCTCCCTGTCGCTCATTCCCCATTGCTGGAATATGTTCGTCTGGATTCTGGTTCACAATCAATAAAATACGATCGTTGTTAAAGTACTTAGCGTCATACTCTTTAGTGTCATTTGGATAATAAGCATCATGCTGGTGCCCCGTTTTTGTGTATAATTACTCCAAAGCTTCCAGGAGGCCCTATGCCTTTCTCTGCCACCCTTGGATATTTATTTATAATGTACAAAGGAAAAATCAAAAGTGTTTCTGTGGACTCCACGCAGGACTCCACTCAGGTATTTTTCAGTGCTTGAAAATTGCCCCGGATAGAACGTAGTAAAGTAGCTAGGGGGTGAGGACTTGAGGAAGTTTGTTGACAACATACCCTTCTCTTACACAACATACTCTCCTATCCATAACATGCTCTAGTCCGGGCCCCGAGCTCTGAGGGCGCACGTGGAGTCACTTGCCCCCATCTGCAAACAACCCTTGTAACGCCACTAATAAAAGCACCATTAAAGTCAAATAAGTGACACAGTGACCACGTGACCAAGGTCCAAAAAACTCTGTTGTAGTTTAGTGTACCCAAATTCGGTAGCAACTGCATCAAAGTTACATTCACTGGACAATCTCGCTGAGTCTGTGCAGGTGCAGACAACAGGAGATCCAACAGAGAAAAACTTCCAGAAAGTGGGTCACAGGCGGGTGTGAAACTATTGTCTTCGGTATCCATACATTATTCAATGGTCCATGTCACAAACCTCCCAGTATTTCCATTGAAACTCGTGACATGATCAACGGCTCGGCATAGAGAGTAGATGAAGGAAAAGCTAAAGCACAATTAAAATACACAGACACAAAACAAAAATACTAAAAGTAGGCATGAAAAGCTTAAGGTAACTTTTGAAACTTTGTAATTATAAAGAAATTAAGGTACGTATAAAAAACGGCCTGATTTAATAGCCTCCCACGATAAAAATGCTGCACTAATACCGATTAAGAGACAGAAATCGCTAATTGAAATGGTTATGGGAAATTGTTAATGGCACACGAGATCTCCTTAAGGCCTGTGTACACGAGCAAATTTCCCAAAACATTTTCAAACATGTCACTTGCAACAAAACCAAAACACGCTGTATCAATTTGTTGCACGGTGTAGACAGGGTATGCGAGAATTTCAAAACATTTTGAAAACGTTTTGAAAATGTTTTCAAAGAAGTGTTATGTCAATTCTTTATTAAACATTTTCAATGTGTTTTCAAATTGGGAAATACCCTGTCTACACTGTGCAACAAACCAAAAACAAGCGTGTTTACGGTTTGTTGCAAGTGAATGTTTGAAAATGTTTTGGGGAAAGTTGCCCGTGTATATAGGCCTTTAAATTGACCTAACTTTTGAAACGACTGCATCAAACGTGCATTCACTAGAAAGTCCACCTGAATCGGTACAAGAACAGGTCACACACTGGTATAACAGTGATGTTTTCTTCATCTGTACATTCTCCAATAGACCAAAACACAACGTTTCCAATATTTCCAACCAGGCAAGTGACACGATCAATGGTTGAACACAGAAGAGTGGATGGAGGCATATTTACTACAGGCAAAGAAATAAATCAATTCAAATTCGTGTCCTGAAACAGTGAGGCGTAGAGCAAACTATTAAGTAGGAAATAAAGATTTAAGATTGTCACAAAACTTGGTTAGTTTGTTAAATCCTTGTTTTTGTTTGCTGACCATCAGCAACGCGTGTATCAAACCCGTATATTTACAGACTCTCCACCTAGATCTGAAAATAGTACAAGTTCACCGCACCGTAAGCAAAACGTCAATTGAAGCACTATCCCAAGCTCAAATAACTGACACTGTGTCCACGTGACGAGCCCCCCTCAAAAAAACTGTTGAAGTTTGGGTGTACCCACCTTTGGTAACAATTGCGTCAAAGGTACATTCACTGGACAATCCCCCTTAGTCTATGCAAGTGCGGACTACAGGGTTCGAACCCACAGAAAAGAAACTTCCAGATGGTGGGTCACACACTGGTATTATACTGGTATCTTCTACATCTGTACATTCCCCAGTGGTCCATAACACAAAATTTCCAATATTTCCACTGAAACTAATGACAGGATCAACGACTGAGCATATTGGAGAAGCTGGAGGAGTATTCGTTATATCTACAGCAAATCGAGAAGAAAACATCACCCGAAAGAAATTTTGATTGTATTAATTCAAAGCTCAAGGTGACTCTTGAAACATCATCAGTACATTCTTCAATGGTCCAAAATTTGGAACAACGGATGGTACCATTGGTACCGTTGGACATGGGCGCTGATGCTGGTGAGGACAGCGATACGCGTCCCCATCAATTTTTTCAGTGGTGGGTACATGATATGCCGTGTCTCAACCAACTCGTCTTTACCATACACTGCATTTCGAATTCCCCTGCATTAAACTTTGGTGCAGTTTGATCCAGCATTGTGCAAAGGATATGCAATAAAAGACGAGAATTATTACTGTTAACACTGCTACACTATAGTACACTTTGATCGTACTGTGAGACGTATGACCTTTCTTATATGGATATACGAGCGTGCATGAACAGCAATCATATAAGTCCATGAAACTTAAATTATCACCAGTTCTTATTTTATTATATTTATTTTCAGTTTTAAATATAGGACGGAAATCGCATTTGCGGCAGTGTATAATTTTTTCCTGAGAGAAGACCCACACCCATCGTATACAAAGTCTACTTGGTTTATCTGTCCCTTGATTTTTTTTTCTGCAGACGCCCATGTATCTCCCATCTCCCAAACTAAATTTCTAAGCCGTGAGATCTAAAACTTAATGAGGTTTGGGAGATCATTGGGTCTGGAAAGTGTTATTTCTGGCGATTTGGGAGTTATGTTAATTTGCATGGTCGCACTCCGCTTAGAAATTATCAGGGAATAGACACGTGTCCCCACCATTATGCAAGACGGATCTGCGCCCATGCGGTTGGAGGTGTGTTTACTACAACTAAAGAAGAACGATGGAAATAAACCGAAAGATGTTGCTTCAAAACTAGCCTGACGTATTACACTATATGAAGAGTGTATACTTAGGCCTTGCGAGTTTTGCGGGACTTTTCACTGTAATTTCTTGCACTGGCGGGCTGCTTGTCACTAGTAGAACATAAACCAAACCAATAACTATGTCCTTCTAAATCACCCTGCGTGATGAGCACAGAATACCTCAGGGATAACGCCAATATGCAAGTGCCTCACAAGCGTTGAATTGGTAAACATTGATGTCTTCGAAGGAACAGGTCACAATGGTTCGAAATAATTTTTCTGCTTTGATGAACTGCCATTCAGTTACATCTATATGAATAGTTCATTTACTGGATAATCCTCTACAGTCTGGACAAGTACTGACCACAGGGTTTGATACTTTGATTCTAAGGAAAACAAACTTCCAGACAATACGTCACAAACGGGTGTTATGCTGCTATCTTCTGCATCGGTACGTTCTCTTATTGTCTAAAACACAATTTTCCATATTTCCATTGAAGCTAATGACGGTGATGACAAACGGGCCCCAGAGGAAAATATTGAGGAGTGTTCATCCCAACTTGTGAAAAGCGGCAAATATGAAAAAACAAAACAATTAACAATCTTAAATATGCAAAACATCTCAGTGTGGATAGAGGGCAATGTATGTCCTTATTACTCATTACTGTTTGTAGTTTACGGAATGTCAGATACGGTTATACAAAACTGTCCTTAATGGCGAATTCCAATATGTCAGATTGAGCGAGTGACAGGAACCGTTAAGAGAATGATACAGAAGAATAGACGGAGAGAGTGTTTACAGAAGACAAACTTTGACAAACTTTGGTTACACAGCAGTTTAAAACTGTTTTCGTCAGCCTTGGTCCATCCTACAATGATCCATGACACAGTATTCCCAGTATTTGAGGCCGACCAACGGGTACAAAGAAATAAGCGGATTGCTACTTTAACTTAATAGATACTAAAGGAAAAGAGAAAGCCTATATTTTGAAAAAAAAATACAACTATCTTCAAGCAGGTGGATTATTTGCACGGCAGCTGTTTGAATAGTGGATAGTTATATTTTATCAGTACGAAATTTTTTCTACCCACTCTAGAGCACAGCTGTGAACAAATATTTTGAAACTTTCCTCTAAATATTTACTGAGAGCTCCAACCATTTATATCAACTTGTATCTGGGCTTACACCAGCGAAGGTGAATGAACCCAGGCGCCCATTAGAGTCATAGTGTACTATAAAACTTTCAAACCCATCGGTCCTCTCGCAAGTTGATATTATTCTGGATATTTCGTTTGGACAAGTTGGATATTCAGGGACTATTCTTAACTAATTCTTGACATCGATAAACAATTAAAAGAACTGTTACGACACTAACGAGGGTTAGTGTCTCTCTCCCTCGTTAGTGTCTCTCTCTCTCATTTTTCAATAAAAAAAATTATGCAACACTTTATGGTTTCTATTATAGCTAATGGCTTATTTTTTGTTCAGTCGATACAGTATCATATTCCCTCATTACGGAAAATTTCTTTTGAAGAATTCAAAATACCGGAAACTTATCCTACAAATCTTGTCTCTTCAAACGCTTCTGCAAGCGTTTACAGGTGGGGAAAAGGGTATATTTCCCCACCCTGCTTTTGAAAATAGAGGGGATTGTCCCCCATTTCAAGTTCTAGATCCTTAAAGAAAATAGTGATTTGATTCCATAAATTTCAATATAGCTCATTCAATGAAAGCACTCAAAAATAGAAAAATCAGCCACTTGATGGATTTAAATAGTGGGAAAATGCCTCAGATAAAGCAACAAGTCATCTAACACCAAAAGTTTCCAGAGCCCTTAAGTGAAACGAGACTTGAGAAAGTTTCACAGCTTCACGATTAGCGCTCAAAATTTGGTTCGATCAAGGTAATTTCTTCTCCAGTTTTCAGAGAATGTTGAAGAACACATCACTGAAGTTTTGGAGAATTGTATACACATTCCTCCCTTACTGTTAACTGACGGTAATATTGAACACAACCACTATGAGTACAATCATAAATTGTCCGCTTTTTCGGGAGACAACATGGAAATCGGGAAATGGGCAGTAATTTACAATATTATTAAACTGCCACATAAAGCTCGAAAAAATGCGACATTTTTTTTTATAGATATGGCACGATATTGTTTGAACTGTACATTTAGGCCTACAGACTCTGCAACAAAGACTATAAACTTACAGAGCAGCCTTTTATCTAAGAAGGTAATCTTGATTGAAGGTAACAATTCTTTTAGCTGGAAACCATAATCAAAGAACGACAAAATAAACGAAGTTTACACAACAAGATGAACTTAGTATTATTATTTAGAGACGACTAGTTGTAAACCATAGCTATAATCCAAATTCTACGTTTAACACTTCTTTTAAACAGATTTACTATAGGTACGATTACATACCTCTCATAATTTCTCTGCAACTGAACGAGGTTCCTTGAGGAAAGCACAGTTCTTGGCATCCAGCATTAGCTGTTGCACAAACGTGCTGCTCTGTAGAGGAGACACGAGATATGTTCGTTAAAAGCATGTGTACGGTGATATTTATTTACATAAAACCTAAGCGCAAGGCGAAAGCCATTTGCTATTGTTTTGATTACCTATAGGCTATGCTTTCCAACTAATCAATTTATGCACTGAATGATCCTTATAGCAGAATATTTAAAACAAATAGTTAATATATTCATCAGTCTTCTTTCTTGCTACTTGAAGCCACATAGTGTAAATATCTGCAAACAATGAAACGTTCTATATGTGTACTTGAAATTAAATACAAATTTTCAAACATGAAAATAATTTTAAATTACAACAACTCTGGTTCACCAGAAGACCAAATGTCTTAGTGATGTCTTGCCACTCAAATATAATTTTAGTTCTCTGGTTTAAAGTTGACAGTTACGTGACCGGACAACTCCCACCCGGAAAAATGGCCCCCGGACAACTCCCACCCGAATAATTGCCACCCGAACAATTCGCACCCGGACAATTCCCAACCCGGACAATTGCCACCCGGATAATTCCCAACCCGGACAATTGCCAACACGGACAATTGCCACCTGGATAATAAGCACCCGAACAATTGCCACCCGGACAATTCCCGACCCGGACAATTGCCAGCCCTGACAATTCACACTCCGAACAATTGACACCCCGGACAATTGCCACCCGAATAATTCCCACCCTAGCAGTTTACACCGAGAAAGGTTTCCACCCCCACGATTTTCCAACCCGAATGGGGCTCCCAATTTCCCCGAACAATTAATGCCAAGGACAATTCACCCTGTAAAATTGCACTGTATTGTGTGACATAAAATACAGGCTACAACATTTTCATAGAAATTGAAAATGGCAACCAAAGATAAGTTAAACTTTAACTCATAGGCGATCGTTCTAGACACTTTAAAATAGTGGATTGCTTTGCCGAACTCAAGCTCGTACGCAGGAAACAGGGAAGGGATTACGTTCTACTGTTTCAGACGGACCCTCCGCGTTTGAAAACTAGCCCTATTTGGAATCGAACCAAATTCTGAACCATATGGGTGGTACTTCTTGTATGTTCCCTACTCTTAGCAATGCAGATAGGCCTACTGTCTGCAAATTTAACATAGGCTTATTCCATACTGACATTTATCCTTATTTTATAAAAGTACGTATGATAACGTCATATTCAATACCAAAATCACTCGCTTTGTATTTTTGACCTGAGTTTCTACGATGTAGAGGGTAACGTTATACTTTTGTACATTTGCTCTTTTCTTGTACACCTATTTCTATTAAAATGGGAAGCTGCCACCTGAATTTCCACACCTTGAATTGAAATTGGTCTCCTTAAAAAGTGATGGAAAGATCATGGTTTGATGTGTAGCAAGTTGCCGACAGCCAAGTAAGCGCCAACGTTTTAACACTTAAAACGACTGTTTTTCTTGACAAAGTCTAAAGATCCTTGTAATAAAAGAACTGCCCATGCTATTTGCAAATGCGGAAAAGGGCTATGGATATATGTTGCTGTTGATTTTTCATCACTTTGCGCATTATTTCGCAACTTTAAGTTGGTGTATTCGTGCTCAAAATGAAACAAGGAATGACAATGTGGTGCTTTTAAAAGGGGCACAACGCGCCACAAAGGCGCAAATTAATTTGCGACTGAAACGACTGGCAATGTGAAATAAATGGGCAAATTTCCATATGACGTTCTTCAAGATTTAGCAGACAACATACATGAACCTTTGTGTTCAGTTTCTTAAGTACCTTTAAGCCTATTTTATCTAGAAGATTACTTCAAAAAGTGATTACTGTCGGCAACTAAGTAGGTTCAAAGAAAGGTTTAAAGATGAGTCTCCTATCAAAGTAACGCCTCCCTGATTATACCCTGATTGTAATTTGAAAGTCCTCAGAACCTGAAAAATCACATAAAAGGTATTTTTCTGAATTTGATCTCTACCACAGACAGGCTCTTATGCAAGGATTCGTCCTAACAATGACTAACCCCACTTTAAAAGACTGGATCGGCTCAACTAAATAACGGACGTTGATGCCTAAACTAAGTGACGCACTGGGCGGTGCATTCACCTGTATTAGGCAAAACCCCTGTAACTGTGTCTCACAACCTGGAAGCAAATTACGATCAGGGCTATTAAGCTTATTGGGTAAACACTCAGAGGCGTCACTACCGGAGGCATGGTCGGCGATTCAGGGGGATGGGGGACATGTCCCTTTCAATATTTCAAAAATTGCCTATTGACTTTGATTTTTCACACAGTAATTTATTTGAAAATGGGGTCATGACGTCCCCCTAATATTGAGAACAACTCGCCGCCCTAGACAGGGGTTTAGGGATGTTACACCCCAGACATGTTGAAAGTTTGGTCTGCCGGAAATGTTTGCAGTCCGTCGGAAAAAATTGCCACTTTGTTTTGCAATTTATTTACATTGTCACAATCTTTTATTTGAAGCTACAAAATGTCGGGAAATTTTATGAGCACAACGTTTATACTTAAGTGAATTATTGTCCAGTGGTTACAGTGCTTTGGATACATTTAACTAGAGACGTACCCCCGATATAACTGTGTTGGGAAACTATTTTGTTTGTCGGAAAATTATTATATATTTCTAGTAAATAAAACCACATGTCGAGGTCGAGGGAAATCCAGACTGTTAAGAAAATAGTAGTACCGTATATAATTGAATACGATTATCTGCCATGAAATTCAAACCATTCCCGACACTGTGATAAAAAAGCCATTTGGAATACGATTCAGCTCAATCTGACTGCTCATCGGGGACGGGTTGTAGGTTATAAAGATATGCGTGATTAGTTACGTCGGTTGGCAGCAGGATTGTAGGTTGATCACGCAAAACTGTCGGGATTGATATCAGTCTATCTACTTTTCATTAATGGCACATGAAGGCGAGCATATTGACTTTCTGCAACCATCGTTCGATTTCGCAAATCCTTTGTTGGCTTATCATAAGTAAATGGGACGTCGCTTGGTCGATAACAGCTGCACACTACCACGACTTTACCCAACTGCGACGCGACTCCCACCCCCACCCTCGACACCACTATGACTACCAAATAGTTTGATATTTGTCATGTTGGCATGACTGTCGGACTGAAATCGGGACCGAAAGCTTATGGTAGAAAACAAAATTTGGAATACAATTAACCGACTCGTCTGCCAAGAAAGCAACTGGTTTTGCCGTCCTGTTGGAGTTGGGTCGGTGCAGTGTGGGTTGGCTTTCTACTTACTCAAATCGTGTTGGGCCTTTATCCTTGATGTGTGTGCACTGTGCAAATGCGATCTTGCGGATGAAAAAACGTATGCCGTGGCAGCAAACATGTAACGGTTTTAGCGGTTTCGAAAAATATTGTATAGTTAACCCACAGATGATTTCTGGCCGAAGGTGCCAAAAAACTTTAGAAAAATCCCTTAGAAACCCAATTTTTAAGCGCGCTCGCCCTCATCCTTTATATCGGCAAATTTTCCAATTAATAGTTTAAGAAGGACCGAGCGTGCTTTGAATTATTCCAATATTTCTTGCAACCACGGTGATTGCCCATTCTAGCTCCAAACCCTCGAGGCTGCATCACTAAAGAAATGGAATGGCAGTTAGTCCTTGCTATTATGAAACAAAAGGGCTTATCCAAATTTTTACATCTGTAAAGTGTGTATTCAGAATAATCTGTAGATAGTTGATTGCTTTGTAAAATGAAGGCAAACATTACTAAAATGTCCGCAAAGGTGTTATTTTTCGGGGCTCTTCGAGCGCTTTCATCTTGTACTCTTGTTAACCTATCAAGACTTCCCATAGAACAAAGTGAGTATAATTATTGCAAGAATCCGGTTGAAATGTTATGACCCTCCCCACTGTAGGAATTCTATGACTCTCCCTTGAACGTCAATCTTGAAGAAACCGACCAGTGGTTAGTCCATATTATGCTATTTTCGAAAAGATAAAGACAAACTGCTATTTTATGCATTGTCCGTTTACATGGCCGTAGCCTGGGTGAAATCCCCAGGGGTACAGTTAATAAAACTAGCTGAGCTAAGCGGTGCACCAAGTGTCGTTTCTACAGATAGTTGACACCCAGGAGGACCGTTCCCTTTTCCCCTGTGCATGGGTGCCATCCTGTGGAGGGTGCTGAGGGGAGGGATACATGTAAGGCCTGGATAGGGGCAAAATTGTGCTATCGTTTGCAAAGCCCTGAACTGTGTTAGATCTTTACAGATTGTAATTATTTGGTGATATTCTTCCTATTATTTTTTTGGCTAGGCGAAAGTCAAGAGGTGATGTCTAGGAGTAGAGGATAAAACTGTATTTGAGGGTGCTTGGATGCAAAATGCTACTATATTTGATAAAGATTCTTCAAGTGTTGAATTGATTATATGCTAGGGAATCCTTATTATTTTGTGATTTTTTCTATTTTGCTAGGATGTACTTGAAGGGAATGTTGCCTCAAGGGAGGGATGACACCTCTTGTTTTTGTCTCAAGTATTCCCAGATCTGAAATAGTGCTATCTTTGATAGAGCTTTGGACTGATGTAATGACCTGAAGTTATTTACTGACTATTTCGGCTGTTTCGTGACATCCCCACAAGCCTGGTACCCGGTGGGGGCTTCGCCCTGACGCTTTTAGTACGCCACTGGAACTTTCGGTTGGAGCGTATCCGTAGCGTAGGATGCAAGAAGATGTTCGGTGGAAGTCTCCCAGATGGGGGATAACACATTTTAGACGATAAAGGTTCATCTAAACATTTTGTCCTTTAAGAGTTCATGCTTACAAACAAATCAAAATTTCAAGAAGAAAAGTTAGATTTAATTTAAAGGGAAAACGGAGTCACCCCAATTTGAATGAGTGTACCGGGTTTCCTATTTTATGAACGGCTTTTGAGGATTCTGTAACAACATTTTACTCACTGAGTTGTGTAATTCGGGTGTTCTTGGTTTACCTTGAATATGAAATATTTAGGCTATGGTCTAACATGTCAAGAATTATACTTGAAGTGAAATAAGGGGACATTTGTAAAATCTAGCTTTTGTTTCCAAATAAGTTTGCGGTGACTACTCAAATATGCCCTTTAAAGTAGAACTTTGTTTTACCAGCTCAGTGAGTTTAGCTACTAATCACAAGTAATCATAGACTGTTTAATATTTAGCCATCGTATATGTTGGTGTATTCAAGCGGTGTATCTTGTAGGAGGAAGATTTTTCATACGTAACGACGAGTAACCCGCATAAAACACATCTCCGGGAAAATTTGGGGGAAATATAAGCCGTTTCCCAAGTCTTGAGGGTCTTGAAATTATAATTTGGACAGTGAAATTTTCTTCATTTTAGTATTTTTCTCAACTTTCATTCACAATATGAAAATCACAGGGTTGCCCCCACCCGTAGGCTACGGCCCTGGTGAAGTGCGTACTCAAAGCCATTTGTAGACAGTAAAACACTTCATTTCAATACCTGCAATCTTGTAAATGCTTCGGAGCCTCCAGGGCTTTGCCCGCTGGACTCCCACAGAGGGACATTAGTATCACATTACTGAAATTGGCCCTAAGGTTGGCAACTAAGCCATATGCCTAAGGAGATCGTATGCTCCCAACAAGGAAGTACCACCTCGGTGCAAGTACTTCTATGAACAAATCGACCATCTTGTTTTAGCAGATAAATTTAATTAAATACGCCAAGGTCAAATTAACATTGCCAAATGTTTGAACCGCGTTTAACTGCGTTTTTAGCTTGTCTTGCTCTCCCGTTATACTAAAAGTTTACATCTTCTACGTTTTGCAAAGATTTCCTTAAAACGAGTGTTATGACTTAACCGTTCTTATATTTTGTCGGGAATGAAAACCATTTTTGTCGAAAAAAAGTTCAACATTCCCCACTCATCAATCCTAAGGGACGTCCCTGTTGACACTCTGTTTGACACAAACATTAGTTTTCCGTAGTTGTGGGAGTGAAATTTAATCTACATAACAGAAGTGTAATGTAAAACTGCATCAATGTTACAGAAAATGTCTCCAGACTGCAATTAAGCCCCTGTAATTACGAAAAAGGTTTCAAAAGGGAAGGGAATACATCACAGCCTTAGATCATGGCGGCAACATATAATTTATGGCACCGTTTCCCATGTGAGTTAACGAGATAAGGGGTAGAAAGCATGTTTATAGGCGGGGCAAGGAGGGGCACTTGCCGCCACTTTTTCCCGAGCTTCAAAAATAATAAAAACAATGAAAAACATGAGCGAAGAGAAACGATATCACAAAATTGTACAAGAATTTTTCAATAGCCTATCATGATTACATTTTGTAATGTTAAATGAAAGAAAACATCAATTTCAAGCACCATAAAAATGCTAGGAAGATTTTTCTCGGCGCACTTCACGCGCATCCTATATAGAAACTGATTAATACAATTGAAAACTTTGTCTGGTACGGTAAATTTTCTTTCAAAGCATGGGCATCTACAACGCGCCAAACTATTGTGATTTGAAGCTTTGGAACAAGGGTCACTGAAAATAATCATGAACATCATTAAATGCATCATGATCTTTGAAAACAAAATCCCAAACCCTACCCTTGTGCAGAGAAACGCAACTCTCGATAAATTTTTCGGTGTGTTTCGCATGAGCCCCATAAAAATTGATGTCTCATAGCAATGCTATACTGCTGTTCACAGGAAAACTTTGGGGGAATGTCTCGTTACTACTCCCTGTAGGACAGCTTCGCTAATAAGTAATTCTGGAACCTCACTACACCTCTCGCTGTTCACGTTCCCCACCAACTACCACTAATACTGTATCGATTTTCCTGTATAACATATCGCTTGTCCGGGTTGGCAATTGTCCGAGTGGTACATATTGTTCGGGTTGCCAATTGTTCAGGTGGGAATTGTCCGGGTGGCAGTTGTCCGGAGTGGGAATTGTCTGGGTGACAGTTGTCCAGATTGGCAATTCCCACCCGGGCAATTGCCAACCCGGACAATTGCCAATCCGGAAAACTCCCACCGGACAGGTGGGTGACGGCAATTGTCCGGGTTGGCAATTGTCCGGATGGGAGTTGTCCGGCGGCAATTGTCCGAGGGTAATTTTCCGGGTGGGAATTGTCCGTAAACTGACAGTTATTTGCAAGTCTATGTGCTTAAATTTAAGTAAAGAAAGAGAAACATCCATGGATCAAACAGGTTGATAAAATCAGAACATGGTCACAAAAAATCTTATTGCTGTTACTTTTGGGTGTTACATATCAGACATACAGGATCTAAAACTTGTTGCAAGCTGGGCAAAACGTGTTGAAAAGTTTACAAAGCCTAATCTCCTGTACTATATATATATAATAAAATTTGCAAACTGCCAGCATTCCCCTGAAATCAGTTTTCGACCCATTCTTAACTAAGGTATGGACATATTCTTTGAGTAAGAGAGACTCCGCATTTAGAACGGTGGGATCGGATACCATGATTATGTGCGAGATTGCCAATTTTTCATCACAACGTAATGGAAATTGGGATCTATGGATTATCAAATAAGTGACTGAAGAAAAAAGAGTAGAAGAGGGGTATAAAAACCAGTTTGACGTTATATGCACTAGAAACACCAACTTTTACGTCGATGCCATATGCACTTTTCAGTATCCTACCTGCGACCGTATCATCAGACTTATAGTAATACATCCCTTCAAAGGTAACCCTTCTTCCCTCCAGAGTAATAGTTTCTGTTTGATTTGGGCTGTCTCTGTCCGCCAAAATTAACCACTGATTAACAGGCAGCGACCAGAAGTAGGCATAGATATCCAATACAAAGCTATGCACACCCGATAATAGCTCATGTGTAAACAAATGTTCTTGGTTAGTCCCATCGGTTTGTATTCTGTTCATTGATGAAGTAGCAATATCGACCCAGTACAAATACATGGCTGGAAGGATACGATGTTGACAAGTTATAAATGTGAATGAAAACATTTTCCTCCGACAAAGTGTTTATTTTTATTAACACTTTTACATGTCTGCAAGGGTACAACGAAGGCATTAGAGGTTCCGATAAATGAATGACAAATTTTCAAAAACGTGGACGATTCCTACTGTGGAAAAACAAGAAAAATGACATCGTATGTAATAATAGAAGCGATAAAACTGTTTGAAGTCTTCTTTTATTGGTGCATGCTTAATCAGACTATCCATATTTTGGATGTGAAGATCAAAAGCCTTTCACAACTGACTATTTTAGTAATTTCTGCCATACCTTCATCCAGAGTGATTGCTCGTGGGTCATTCAGTCCATCCACCAGGGTCTGGCTTTCCGAACCGTCAGCCTTAGCTTTTCTTATCTGCCCTAAACATGTCCAGAAAATATACCTGCGACGCAACAACGAATTCATTTAAAAGCATATCATATTGGCGCTTGGCTAATAGGTTTTCAGGAAAGTATTAACACACAAGCTAAATATTTACCAATTTCTTTCACTGAAGACACTTACTTTTGTAGGGCCAGTGTAAAATGACACTTTAAATTGGGTAATAGTAGCTATCCAGTTACTGTAACAAAATTGTATGAAAGACTGAGTGAATGTCTCCAATAACATTGACCACAACTGCACAAATAACAATAAAGCATGACTGCAAAAGTTAGATTTAGCCATTTTATAGAACGTACACTTTTGCGTCGAGAATCTTATGCAACGGCAGTCAAAATTCATATCAAATTCTTTGGAATGAGAACATGATTTAGATGTTTCTCACCAATAAAACAATGGTTTATGAAAAGTATTTGATGCGTTTAAAATACTCAGTTTGATTTATAAATCCTTGTATTATTCCTAGGGAAAGCTGTCATGCCTAGATGAAACATTTCTGTGAATTACATGGCCCTTAATATACTTTAAGTTTAAGCAAGAGATAGCCTTAATGCCGAACTTTAAACAAATGTGTAATCTGATACTGCTGAATTTCACTTCACCAGGACTCAAATCATCTCAGTCAGTGCGGGTTCTGTAGTATGAAATTTGGTAATAGATGTTCTCATGTAACAGTGATTACGTACTGCTGATTTGCACTAAGTTTTATAGCCCCGGGTGATCTGCAACCACTACTGGAGGAGACTAGGATCGTCCGAAACGTTCCGTCTACTCGTGATACGCTTACTTCATGTCGACCTGAATCAGTCCAGTACAACAAGCCGGTCAAATAACCTACAGCGACACCGAGCGGAGCTGTGAATGAGAAAAAACGTAGAACCTTTAATCTTCTTTATTTCGGAGAATTTGATTTAGGGGAGAAAGGAACAGATTCAAGTTGTCAACCACTTTTACTTACTCTCAACGTCCTCCTGAACCAACACTTCCTCAGAGCTTGTGTTCAACATGATTCTTCCGATAAAACCAACATCGATGTCACTGTAATAAAAGAACTCTGTGATTGGGTCAAAGTCCAGTGCTGACGGACGGGTTGATAGCAAGAGTGGGATAGGCTCAAAAAGATATCTTGAAAATCGATTGAACTGAAGAATGGAAGGCTCGTCAGCCTCTATGACAGCGAGAGCTTCTCTCCTGAATGGGACTGAAAAAGTGGAATAAAGGTATAGTTATCGTTGTAATTATAGTTATAGTTATACAATTTAGGGTTTCATAGTTATAGTTATGATGCTTTGTACCTCAGACATCACAATTAACAACGTAACCCTATGCAAGTTTTTGGAGAATTGTTCATTATGTAACAGCAGGCACACTGAAACTACGTCAGTTTTTTTTTTTAATTAACTCGTCAGATTAATACCTCACATACACGTTTGTTCTGAAAACAACACCATTTGTGCCAGCTACCAAAGACACAAAGTTTTAAACAAACAATAGAGAGGACAGGTTTTAGAAAAGGCTTAAAGGTACTCTGGATGCTATACAATCGATAGTCAACGGAAGTCACAGAATGACTTGCGTCATCACAAAATAGCCCCTTTTAAAATTAGGTTCGTCCCTTATCTTAAAAGTTGCCCATGCCATAGTTGCCTATTGGTTCATGTGCCCATTACTCCCAAGGGATCAACAGACTGCTTAGACAGTTGGAAGGGTACAAATTGCCATTATACGCAGCCCATGTTATTTGAAAAGCCAAATACACTAGGCGCTGACAGTGTCCCCTTCCCAAACATCACTTGCTTTTCCGTGTTGGCGACTTGACATGCACGGATCAGGGAGGTGATATTAGATGGAGATCTATCGAAAACTCTTTCTTTGAACCCTACTAGTTGCCTTTTGTGTGTTGTTCTTTAGGATTCAATAGGCTTAAGAGGTGTTAAGAACTAAGTACAAGTGGGACACGTCGTCTGCTACATCTCGATGAGCAGATCGAGAAATTTGCTCCTTGCCTTAACATTGTCAGTCGTTCAAGCTGTAAATTAGTTTGAGGGTTTCGACGCGATTGGACACTATTTACAACATATTTTTCTAGTTCCCTATAATTGCCCAATCGGGTTATGCCTTTTAAATCATGCGAGCGAATGCGAATATTAGTCAAAAACCAACAGAAAAGTTTAGTCTTACACTTCTTTTGCTGATTTGCATAAATCATGAGCATTGTTTTATAGCGAACATCAATAGGTTCCTTGGCAATAAACAGTCGTTTGGAAAGTCAGAACAGTGTTTCGTACTTGACAGTCGGCAACTAGTAAGACTTAAAAGCATTTTCCCGGAGAATCGTTTTGTTGGAGTCGCTGTAGGTATGAATGAGCAGATGTGGTTGCCTAGATATTAGACAAAGAAATTCAATGCCATTTAGTTCAATAATCCCCAGTTAAAGGTTTGTAGTCTCCACTCTGACTGTCAATCTAATTGGATTAGTATTAGTTAAAGTTTTCGATGGATCTCCATCTAATGACACCTCCCTGCACGGATTGCGCGGCTGGTGATTTGCGCCACAGCAAAAACCACGGTTCATGAAGCTTAAATGGAATTGCCTTCCATTCGCCAAGCGCAAACAGAAATTGAAAAAGAAAAACAAAAAAGGAGCGTTTATTAGCACGAATTCTAAGGCAAAGGGGTATGAAGTCTTTTACACATATTTTGGGTTTTTTCACAGTATCTTTAACGTGTGTTGTTGTCGGAACAAGTAATGTACATGGAACCTTTTTTTAGTGTTTCAAAGCACACACGTAAAAGAAATATGCAAGAAATGGCTGGTAAATACGTTGCTGAGATAAAGGCACATTGTCACCAATCAGTCACACTTGCTTAATGCTAAGGGTCATATTTAAATTTAGGGGCAACATCTATAACTCGTCACAAGCACCTTTGTTACTTTCATTTCAAGCAAGACATGTATCTGATAACTTGTAGGAAGGTAAGATGCAAAATAATGTCCAGGTCTGCTAGTAGCAGCAAATCTAACAATCGGATTTACACAATGGTAAATGTGGTTATAAATGTACAACAGATCAGAAGAAAACTTAATATCTTGGCATAACACCGCCTATTTAAGGATCTTGTTGTCAAAAACACAACAAAGACTGACTTACGAGTTTCTGGAGTCTCCTCAGGGGAAAGGTGTTATCATAAGCTTTTTGAAAGGCCATGAACGTCAAGAAACTGAAATGTAAATAGGAGGTATAATATAGCACATAATTTTTTTTTCAATCTATTATATTCTCTTACCATGTCTGTATTCAGCTACGAACCCAGAGCCAGTTATGCTATGATCGGTCTCTAAAACAATGGAAAGTTGATTCGAAGTCGAGAGCAATCGGTGAGGATATCTAGGCCAGAACGGTCCGTCACCACAGAATGGAAGCGTCAGAAAAGTCGATCCTCTAACTCCATCAAAAACCTGTATACCAAGAACAAAGCTGTGAGTCATATAGAGAACCTTTCGACACAATAGGTTGTACAGTGAAACATTTTAGAGGGAAATTTCCCTACAGCAAAATATTTAACATCACTCCATATCGTTTCTGTGTAACACAACGTCTTCACAACGTAGGGAAAGTGATGTCTTTGTTTCAATTATTCCCTGCAGCACTAAGTGGTTCACTTGTCACGTTGTAACCAAAACGTCATAATGATATCACCTAGCAAAGTCAACTTTTGCGAAGCTGAGGGGGTATAACATGAGCTCGCTATTCAAGGGGTGTGTACCCACAAAGGCACCCTCGGAATAGCGAGCTCATGTTATACCGTGGATTTCATTTTCATTTTGTTGCCCTGATGGTTACCTCTATTATTACCTCTATTAGCTTCCAACATTGCCTGTCACTTTATTAGATATTCTAATGTTTGAATTATACAGTTTGCCAAATTGACTTGAAGTTGTTGTCGAATTGACGTCATCAGATATTCAAATCACAAAAAAGTAACTTTTGTATTTCTTCAGTTATCCAAAACACATTTTACATTGTGTCACACTGTAATTTGAATGTGTTGCCCCCTCCCCCTCCAAGGGTCTAATTCTTTTGATGAACATTTCTACAATTCTTAATGGAACATACCGTTATTGTATCAAAGCAGAAGTTACCATCAGTAGGAGTTTCGAGGTCAATATCAGTAAAAGTGATTTCCACGACAAGTCCGGGTGGAGCTATAAAGTCCCACTCACAGGACAGGTTGTTGGCGTAGTTGAGGGACATTTCGGGATAATCAAGTTTTCCTGGCGAGTTGGTTAGTGTCACTGTACATTCTACAAAGTGGAAATGAGTTTGAAATGATTTTGCAGTTTATACGGAATCAAATTCAACATAACTGACTGGCTCTCAAAATGGTCAGCTGTAACTTTCCTAGCTTGTCTATGAATGTACAATTCGAGGGAAGGAAGAAATCCAAATACACAATCGATTGACACAAACATCTTCAACAGAGATGTCTCTCAGAGCTTTATTCATTTGCAACAGCTGTCGACGATGGGTTTAGTACGGTACCATAATATACTCCACTTAGACAATAGATTGGTAGGGTTTCAGAGATAGCCTTTAAGCGCTGACACCTCGGCATAATCAGTCTAGAGACATGTCTGTGTCTACTACCAGTTTTTCCACAGGTTTGCTTTCAGGCATTTTGTTTGGAATTTCCCGCCACACATAGAAGTGAATTCACTTCTGAAAGAATAACTCCAGTAGTTAACGAAGTGAGTTAGAATCGAACGAAATCTTATTCCGAAGTACGTCAATACTTGCAAACGTTCGACGATAAAAGGCTATAACCATTGCTTAGACAAATTGCACTTTTCACATTAGGCTATTGGTGCCTACGTTTTCATGGTGGTGCCCTTTCGGAACGTTGCTTAGACTCTATTTCAGTTAGAGCATCGAATTTTTTTCGACCAAATTTTTGGCGAGTTTCCTCATACGAAAGTTGCCGCCTTTAAACTGCTGTCGATTACAGTGTGCAGATCACATCATTGCATCATGCCAGCTTATACATCTGAGAGTTTTGATGATTAAACATCAACGGCTACTCTCGTTTTCATGACGTTATGGAATGCTTCACAATGTTCAAAAATTTTGGAAATAAACCAAATATTTTGAATACGTGCCTAAGTGTTGTTAAATTGACGGCAGTAGCGTAGCTCAGGGTAACTTGGGATGTGAGTCTCTTCACAAAAGTCCTCCACCAAAGAAAGCCCCCCCCCACGCGAAAAACTGAAGCGTGTAAAATGTATGTGAATATATGATGATTCCACAATTGAAGCCCCATGAAACGGTGGATCCCCTTCCCCAAAACCACGACAACAGTATGCAGCCCAGGAGAAAATTCCAATAGAATCCTATAAAGTCCCATAAGAATTTTCAATGGGAATGGGTGGGACCAAAAGGTATTTATGGGACTCCTTTCGGAACCCATTGATTTCAATGGGACATCCATATGGTCCCATAAGCTATATTTATTTGAAAGTTGGTTTCTACGGGAATTAATGGGGCTTTCTATTGGTGCAATGGGATCCCATTACCTTAATGGGACATGACAAAGTGAGAAGTAAAATCAGTTTTACATAATAAAATCGTCACTGAATTTATACAATTAGCTGTGTTAACATAAAAATAAAGGAGGGATAATTTCCTTATCTCTCCTGACGTTTTCAGCTTACACCTATAACCCTCACATAAGTTACACACCGATATGTATGCATTGCATGGTTATAATGACAAAAGTTTCCCTTTTCTTGTAATTCCGGATTCATCAATGCCAATTCCCAATTTTACACCCTCCATTTTCCCATCACCCCTTCCCCATCACCTTGAAACTCCTAGCTGGCACTTGGCCTAGCTTGTATTTTTATCCCTGGGCCCTCCTCGATATACATCCTGTACCCCCCCCCCAGCAATATTTTGGAAGTGCCCCTTTTGACTTTTACCATTTCAAACGGTCACATTTGCTCTAATGGGTCTTAAGTACCATTCCTTTCCCTCTTTTTTCCCAAATTTCTCTGCCCCTGAAGATTACAACACTGAATTATGAAAAGTAATTATGAATTGTGAAACTAATTATGCTGTACTTTTAAAGGGATTTTTGGCATGCCACAGAAAAATCATAATGTTGTCAAAACTCACATGTTTGCAGGAATTTTCCTTATACTGTGGAAAAACTTGTTCTAAAAATTAAAACTTGGTTAAAGTTAAGCTTTTTGCAGTTGAATTTGAATATAAAGGATTCAAATGTTAACATTGAAAGGAAAGGAAAGTGTTGGTGCCCTTTTTCAGGAAACTAAAGTTTGATTTGTGGAAGTACTTTAACGTTATTTGACAGTTTACTTTAAAGGGAAAATGCAGTCCCCCAATGTGAGTTAGTGTACCCCGGTACACTAGTTCAGGAATGGCTCATATCAATCATTTTTTTGTCACTTATTTCTTCAATTTTTGAAGAATCACTCTTTGGTCTACCCACAATATCCAATGATTTTATCAGGAAACATTACAAAAACTACTTGTGAGAGAAATAAGAGGAGATCTGTAAGATTTAGCAATTTTTTTAAAATAAACTTGGGGAGACTGCAACCTCCCTTAAACTGTTAAAACGTTACTGCGTGCAGTCCTCTTCATACACCTATAAATTTCAACTTCAAATTTCAACTTCTTTTTTTCCTGGAAGAACTATCAGAATCATGGTAAGTACTGTTTCAAGTTTAATTCTCTTATTAAACCAGGTATATTGCACTCGTAAAGACAAAAAAGATGGAAATTTGCCTAGATATTGATACGGCCTTTGCAGTCGTTAGGACAAAGCTTAATGATACAGCAATAATAAGCCTAACCTAGGCCTAGACCTACGTATGTTTGCCTCTACAGTGCTGTGTGCACTACACTGTACAGTAGTGTCGGCCTATAGTGACTCATTCTTAGTTCTCCCTTGTTACAGAGAGTCTAACCGTCTAATTTAGGTATGATAAATGGTTTTTGAAAGAAAAACTGTGAATTTTGAGCAAACTTTTGCCTTCCAAATTCATATCATTGGCTTCATATTCAAAATCTACGGTGGGTTGGAATGTTGAGCAACGAAGATGTAAATTGGTGATTGTAGAAGCAGACTACAATGTGGTGAATATAAAAATTACAAGGCGTAGACTAGGCCTATTAGCTACCATCCTATATGGTACTGTAAGATAGAGACTGGTTCTTGCAATTCCCAATTGTTGCTAATTGCCCCCTTTTTAAATAAAAGGTAGGTATATACCTTCAATGGAATTTCCATATTCCAGTTAAAAACAAATTGCCAATAAATTGTTGACATCTCAATGTCTTCAACCGGTACTGTATAAAAGTATAGGCCTATAGGCTAGTCGTGATACATAATGTGCAGTGAATAATGTTGCCCACCCCTGAAAATAACAGGTTTACCCTGTCACAACACATACTTATGGAGAATTTCACAGACCTAAGTAACCACTCGTTGTTCAATTTTCAATCAAATCAGCGGATTCTGAATAAATGTAGCAAAACTATGGACGGTTCAAGTATTTAGAACTCTTCATGTGCTTAAAAATGAGCAGGGTCAAACCGGCAAGGAGTAGAATCCTGACTGATTTTTGTCCTAGAATCAGTTTGCCACATCTAGTGACAGAAGGGAGTTGTCAAAAGTTCATTATTAAAAGTGCTATTGTGCTCTTTTGTCTCTGAATTGCTTACACAAGATTTCTGAGACAGTAAACTGGTCGTACTGTAAACAAATGGGATCTCCTTTTGTGGTGTGCTTCTGTTCAAATAACATTTTACCTTGTTGACTATTGAATTCTTGCTGGAAATTAAGAATTCAAGTCATTAATAAGTTCGCATACCTTGTACCCTTCGATTTCATTGTTTGGAGTAAATGAGTCCATAAATTAGGCCGATGAGAAGATCTCCAGCAAATTGAAATACTGTTGATGGATGTAATGTGGTGTAGGGAGAAGCTAACATGTTGAAAGCTCAGCTACCACAGCATTTTAAGAAGTTCCCTTCAGATGCCCGTGGACTACACCAACTTGCAAAAGAATGATGGTGGCCTTTGTACAATACTTCTTTTAAGGTAGTTTGTAAAATCAGGGAGGTGTTACTTTGACAGGAGACACATCTTTAACCCTTTCTTTGAACCTACTTAGTTGCCGACAGTAATCACTTTTTGAAGTAATCTTCTAGATAAAATAGGCTTAAAGGTACTTAAGAAACTGAACACAAAGGTTCATGTATGTTGTCTGCTAAATCTTGAAGAACGTCATATGGAAATTTGCCCATTTATTTTACATTGCCAGTCGTTTCAGTCGCAAATTAATTTGCGCCTTTGTGGCGCGTTGTACCCCTTTTAAAAACACCACATTGTCATTCCTTGTTTTATTTGGAGCACGAATACACCAACTTAAAGTTGCGAAATAATGCGCAAAGTGATGAAAAATCAACAGTAACATATAACGTCATAGCTTTTTTCTGGATTTGGCTTGGCTGTCGGCAACTTGCTACACATCAAACCATTGTTCACGATAATCCTATTAGCCTAATAGAATCGTTAGTTAGTAAAATTAGTTAGATGAGGTTTTACGGCCCGTTGACAAAGGTTGGCTAGGACAGGAAATAGCAGTTATAAGTATTAGACAAACGAAATGGAGTTTCTGAAGTCCTGTCATTAAATGATTATCTCCTCATTCTTAAGCCGATCAAACAGGATTAGAATAAATAACATTTTAAGTTGGATCTCCTATCAAAGTAACACCTCCCTGGTACAATTAAACAAACTGCAGTTCCACATTGCTTCTGTGACAAGCATAGAGTGACTGTACGATGATGAGGGTGAGAAGAGTTGAACTGCAATTCCTTTTTGATCACGTTCTTTGCATAGTACGAAATGTGGGCAATGTAGGACAGAAGAATACAACAAACGTTCAGAATATTTCTCTCTATGGTCATCCATTCATATGCAACTTGTGGAATGTGTAGGCAGAAACTAAAAAGTCGCTTGTGCTAATAATTCTTTCACCGGAAACAGTTAAATCATTTGTAGGAATACTGTCTTTGACAAAATCTTGTGTTTAATTTGGAAAATGTGAAAAGACTGTTGCCGGAACAAAATATTGTCTTTTCTATGGACAAACCTTGTTTTTAATTGGAAATAACCAGTGCTTAAATTACATATTAGTTATTGGAAAATGTAGTTTTTTCAATATGGACAAAACTTTCTGTTGACGTGAAATTAATGATGCTTATGATCTTTCACCGTGGACAAAACCTTGTTTTCCAATGAGCTACATGTAAGATGGCTGGTGCTAATAGGTTTTCTTCAGTCCGCATTCTTTCCCTTTATGAACTTTACGGTTAGAATTGTGCATGTTTCAATTTAACAGCAAGCTGTCTAATGTCTTAAGTTTTTCACTATTATGTGTGCATCTTAGACGTTTAATGACTCTGTGATCTATTTTACATGTGTCTAAGATTACAAAAAACCTGCAATCATCAGGAGATATTTAAATATGTTAGAGGACCACAGAAAGTTTAGACACATTGGAGATTATGCAGACTGTAGTATTACTGTACATACACAGGGAATAATTTATCTGGCATTATATCGCATTTCACTACACAAAATGGACATAATGCTATGCAAAATGCAATATACAGTATACTGTGTACTGTGTAGCAGATTTTGTATAACAACAGGGTATACAATGATCTCTTGATAAAGAAACCCAGCAACATAAAAACTGCTAGGCAAATTTTGAATACGAAGTTATTCTCTGCACTGATTGGTATTTTTAAATGTAGAACACACCATCTGTTGCAACTTTTGCCATTATTTCATTCATGATATTTTAAACAACTTTTTGAAAGTTATTACAGTAATCTCAAGACAAACTCGTCCTGCAAATTTTGAAGTTAATAAATTTTACTGTACTGTGCAATAGTAAATTCAATTTCTTCAGATGTTACATGATATTATTTAACAGTTTCTCTTGTAATGGCACAGTGTATATAAATTTACCCAGTACAAACAGAACCTTAATCAACAGGGACTTAAAAATACATTGACAGCAGCAAAGGGATCCTGTTGCAAAGGGAGTCAAGGGACCTACATTAGTAATGGAATCCCATTCAATAGGACTACAGACTGTATGGGATGTTTGGAGGTCCCATTGCAATGGTACAAGCTGGGTTCTCATACAGTAAGATTCCTTTGCAATGAGACCTTATGAGATCCCACTGCAATGGAACCTCTAGGATTCCACTGTAATGGGACCTTATTGGATCCCATTGCAATGGGACTTACAGGATTCCATTGCAATGGGACCTATGTGATTCCATGGCAATGGGACCTAATGGGATCCCATTGCAATGGAACCTCTAGGATTCCACTGTAATGGGACCTTATTGGATCCCATTGCAATGGGACCTATAGGATTCCATTGTAATGGGACCTTATGGGACCCTAATGCAATAGGACCTATGGGATTCCATTGCAATGGGACCTATGGGATTCCATGGCAATGGGACCGAATGGGATCCCATTGCAACGGGACGTAATGGGATCCCATTAAATCCCATTGAAAGTGCCCAAATTCCATGTTGATTCCCATTGAATGGGACGCAACGGGAATTTTCTCCCTGGAGGTCACATCCTTTCATCATGCCAGCCTGTACACCGTAAGGTTTTCGATGGTTAAACATTACAGTCTACTCTTGCTTGCATGGCGTTATGGGATGTCTTAAGGTGTTCAAAACTTTTGGTGATATACCATATATTTTGATTACGTGCCAAAGTGTTGTTCAATTGACAGCAGTTGCGTAGCTAAAGGGAACCTGGGGTGTCAGTCTCTTCGCAACAGTCTCTTGCCCCAGGAAGCCCCTCCTTTCTCGGCTTCAATTTATAGCAGAGCACCGAATTCTTACGACCCCATTTTTGCGAGTTTTCTCAAACGACAGTTGCCTTCTTTGATTTGTTGTCGGTAACAGAATGTAGGTCACATCCTTTCATCATGCCATCTTGTACACTATAAGGTTTTTCGACGATTAATCATTAAAGGCTACTCTTCCTTGCATGGCGTTATGGGATGCCTTAAGGTGTTCAAAAATTTTGGCGATATACCATATATTTTGAGTAAGTGCCAAAGTGTTGTTCAATTGACGGAGGGGGCAGCTAAGGGTAGCCTGGGGTGTGAGTCTCTTCGCAACGGTCCCTTACCCCAGGAAGAGATTTGAGAACCTAGAAGGAACTACAGGATACATGTAGATACCGAAGCCAACAACATACCTGGCTATTTATTTAGTATAATGGTCGGGAAGCTGTCCATAGTTTTTGATGGATGGGGTGTTACTGAAAATTTGAGACGACCATCCTGAGAGAGGGGAAAGAGAAGTGTCTTCGGAAGAGCGTCATCAAACCAGGGAGTGGTGTTAACGTGTATAAAAAGAAAAGAGTATTGGTCAGTGAGCAAATGAATCACATACAGCGCATATAAGCCTAGCATTAGTTCCAGCCTGATCACAAATTCTAGGCCTAACTTGCGCTGTTCAAATCACTGGCTGCAATTTGTGCATTACAGACTTAGTCTAACCGCTATGCTTTTTACTGGCCTCACAAGTGCAATGGTGCTTATTATGTATACAAGCATGCTGTTAAGCAAGCGTTAGCGGTAACTGTTTGATAGTTCTATATCCAGAAAATGTCTTTAAAGTTCCTTACTCATACTGTGTCTTCCATTAGAGAGATGAGCTCCACAAATTAAAGTAGCAAGGGTAATGATAATTAGTTTTTACGACTAAAACATACTATAAAGCTGTCAATGAAGTTGTTTTTTTTTTCAGGTAAGAGAGCAAAAAGCTACTGTGTAACTTAGTATAGCAGAGGATTTTCTAGCATAACTAGTACCACCTGTACAAAATTATGTATAGATTAGACAGAAGCATATAGCAGGATCTCTTATATAATAGGTATGTAATCACTAAAATTTGAATAACGTTAGAATTGCTTTGCATAAATCTGTTTGTTTAGCTAGCATGCACCCCATAGCTACAATAACAGTCTCAGAACAGATGAATACAGGCCTAGTGTGATGTACAGACTGTAGACTAAACTATATTATTTCTTGTACGCATAATATTAGTTCAACTAAGTAAAGTTCAGATCTGAAACTGGTAGGCTTTTAGTCCAAACTTTGTGATATGGACAATATTACAAAGGTCTTTATACTCACCGAGTTCATACCAAACCAGCCTCTCCTTATAAACTCGCATCAACAAATATATAGCAAAATAGTAACTTGAAATATATTAATTAAAATTCAATCTCTATATGAGTACATGTTGATGACTAGTCCTGCAACAAATAACTAAATGACCAATCTGTACATAAAATTACTCCACAGTAAACTTCATATAGACAGATCAGCAGCAACCAATTGACCTATGCTGCTAGATAGTTTATTTACATATGACGCAGGGTGACTTATTAAAGCAAGAAGTCCCTTTGTAGCAGTTACTATATGCCTTTGTTGACGATAGACTGGAGCAGTATACAAAGAATATTATTTTTGTTGGTTTTAAATTTGTAAAGAGAGAGCAAAGATAACTTTATGGTTTGAACAGGAAGCTTTTAGGAGATTCAAATTCACTTACATTGTACTGTATTAACAAGGCTCGGACCTTGCAGTATGCGCTGTGTGTAGTAATCAATAAGCATCAGGCCTTTACTGTTATATCAATAAATAGAACTAGCAGGTTAAAAGCATGGGTTCTGTTCTCTTTGGATCTCTTAGTAACTGGAGATTTGTCTAATCTTCATCTTAAACTTTCACTGCTTTCAGATTCAACAAAGCTAACTGTTTTTGTTGTAAACTTATTAATTGGCTTTGATTGGAGTAATAGATACTACAGGTTGCGCAACACATCCATGGTTCACCCAACACAGCACTACAAAAGCTATTGGTGTAAGTTTGCAACTGTGTTATTCTGGTAAAGATAAATAGTGCTGATCGCATTCTGACAAAAGTAAGCTTCTGCTTTTTGCCAAATTGTACAAGAAATTAATGTTGTGGACTCGGAGGAGTCCGAGTCCTTGGAGGTCCGAGTCTGAGCCGAGTCCGAGTCCAGAGGGGCCCGAGTCCGAGTCCACAAAATTAGACTCGAGTCAGGACTAGAGTCCGACTCCGGACTGGAGTCCTCCAACCCTGGTAAATATATGATGATTCCACATTTGAAGCCCCATGAAACGGTGGATCTCCTTCCCCAAAGCCACGACACATATGGATATTCCACTGATCAACTTGAACGAAAACCTTTGAAGGGTCCACAAATATTATAAAGAGTCGCTACCTCGTTCGTTCCATACACGAATAACCGGTAAAAGGCAAAGATTGAATCTCACGGCTTCAATTTATAGCAGAGCACCAAGTTCTTTCGATCCCATTTTTGCAAGCTTCCTCAAACAACTGTTGCCCTCTTTAATTTGCTGTCGAAAACAGTGTGCAGGTATCCTTGCATCATGCCAGCTTATACATGAAATTTTTTTGAAGCTAGTCCATCAGAAGCTACTCTTGCTTGCACCTTTAGAGAATTCTGCTCCTTTAAAGTGGACGTCATGACTTGGCCGATTTTTCAACAATAGAAAACCGCAAACAACAATAGGCGGTCACTGGACCAAGTAATCTGCAACAATGTGGCTTTTTGTCAGTTGTTTAACAAGCAAGGATTCCAAGGACAGGATAAGTTTGTCCCAGTTTCAGGGGAGCAGATTCTCTAATGCAGCGTTATAGAATGCCCCATAATGTACAAAAATTTTGGAGAGACGTACCAAAGTGTTTTTAATTGACGTCAGTAATTAAGGGGAGCTTGGGGTGTGAGTCTCTTCCTAAACGTCCCTCGTCCGAAGGGGTTGTGTTAACTTTCTTAACACTTATTCAAAATATATAGACATTAATGTTCCTCATGGTAGTTCGGCAACTGTTAGGCTTTCAAAAATATCATTGTTGGTTTTACCATGGAGCTACTACTTCTCCAGATAGAAACCCTGTGGTTTAACTAATAGTCCGGAAGGTCAGGGGTTCGAATCCTGGCCGGGTATACCAAAGACTCATTACAGTTTTGGTCAGTTTGAAACTTGGACATTTATACTTTGACCTTGATTTCCGAGTCCAGCGAGTAATGACTCATCTTTGCGGTTAACCTTAAGATACTGGGCATCCATCTTTGAAACATTTCCAAGGATTCATTTGTATTTCCACTAATGAT
>WURT03011961.1:0-16331 GCA_009936505.3 Holothuria glaberrima | reverse complement strand
GTTAAGGAAGCAAACACAAAGGAAAGAACAATGAGGTCCTCTCCTTGATAGGAAAAAAAACCTGTATGTGCGTGTGTATGTATGTGTGTTTGTGACACTTTGCTCTCAAACTTGGTACATAGATGCCCATATTTAGAGGAAGAACCCTATTGTTTGGTGGGGATCAAAGGTCATCTGGGGTCACCAGTGGTCAAACTCTGAAAACCTTGTTAACACAATATCTCAAGGTAGGAAGCTTAGATTGATTTCATACTTGAGTATGTAGATGCGTTATGGTGAGAGGAAGAACCCTACTGTTTTTGGGGGTCAAAGGTCATCAGGGGGTCAAACTGAAAACCTTGTTAGCACAATATCTCAAGTTAGGAAGCTTGGATTGATTTCATTCGTTAACTTAGTATGTAGATGCTTTATGGTGAGCAGAAGAAACCTATTTCTTTTCGCGGAGATCAAAGGTCATCTTGGATCACCAGGGGTTAAAGTCCGAAAACCTTGTTAACACAATATCCTCAAGGTACGAAGCTTGGATTGATTTCATACTTAGTATGTAGATGTGTTATGGTGAGAGAAAGAACCCCGTTGTTTTTGGCGGGGGTCAAAGGTCATTCGGGGTCACTGGGGGTCAAAGGTCATTTGGATTCACCAAGGTCAAACTCTGAAAATCTGTTAACATGATATCTCAAGGTACAAAGCTTGGATTGATTTCATACTAAGTTTATAGATGTGTTATGGTAAGTTTTGGCGGGATCAAAGGTCATCTGGGGTCACCAAGGGTCTAAGTCCGAAAACCTTAACACGATATCTCAAGGTACGAAGCTTAGACTGATTTCATACTAAGTATGTTGATGCATTATAGTAACAGGAAGAACCCCATTGTTTTTGGTGGGGTCAAAGGTCATCTGGGGTCACTGGGGGTCAAACTCCAAAAACCTTGTTAAAACAATATCTCAAGTTAGAAAGCTTGGATTGATTTCATACGTAGAATGTGGATGGGTTATGGTGAGAGCAAGAACCCTACTGTTTTGGCAGGGGTCAAGGGTCATCTGGGGTCACCAGGGGTGAAACTCTGAAAAATCTTGTTAACGTGATATCTCAAAGAAGGAAGCTTGGACTGATTTTGTATTTCGTATGTAGATCATGCTTTATGGTAAGCGGAAGAACCCTGTTATTTTTGGTGGGGCCAAAGTTCATCTTGGGTCACCAGGGGTCAAACTGTGTTAAACAATGTTAACATGATATCTCGAGGTAGGAAGCTTGGATTTTGGTAAGAGAGAGAACCCTCATTGGTTTTGGTGGAGGTCAAAGGTCATTTGGGGTCACCGGGGTCAAACTCTGAGAACCTTGTTAACACCATATCTTGATGTAAGAAGCTTGGTTTTATTTTTCAGTATTCAGATTTGTCATAGTTAGTCTTAGCACCCTATTAGTTTTGGTGGATGTCAAAGGTCACCTGGGGTCACCAGAGGTCAAACCCCTGAAGACCAAGACTTTATCTGGGGTCACCAAAGGTCAAAGAGGAAATTTTCCTAAGAGTTCCCACGATCTTAACTTGAAGTCACCACAGGTCAAAAAGCAAAATTTTCCAAAAATTCCCAAGACCTTCATCTCGGGTCACCAAAGGTCAAAAAGGAAAGATTTTCAAGAATTTACAAGATCGATATCTGGGGTCTGCAAAGGTCAAAACATAAAATTTCCCAAGAATTCCCAAGATCAAATATGAAAACAAAACTATATTTTTCATACACCTTAAAATAGCATTTCACCAGTGACTGAAAAAAATGAGATAACATAGCATTATTTGCAATAAACCATATTTGCATCATCAAAACCTCAATGCAATTTTGCATTCTGGTGTATTTAAAAAATCATTCATTTGAAAATCATATCAGTTTAGTAAAAAGAATTCCAGTAGACTTTGACCTACGTAAGATGCTGTTATGAAAATCAATTTTACAACCTGTCATAAATTTTACTCATGACACTGCTTTAAGACTTATCAACTTCATTTATTTATATGCAGCAGTTTCATCAGAAATTCATTTACTAAGTAGTTAATGGCTTTAGTAACAGATTTGTACCCCAACCTCCAATACTGTGGATGCAGATTTCCCTGCTTAGGGTAACATTGTATCACCTTGAGTGCAATGTGAGACCACATGTTTGTGGGGTGTCAGTATTAGAGTTTCAGTCCTACTCTGACAGAGGGTTCTGCAATTTTACACACAGTGTAAGTGTAAATCAGCCATAAATCATAGGCCTATATCGCCGACAGAATTTATGCCTTTCACTTACTCTGACACAGCAATACCGTATACGCAGCATGTTGTACAGTGCATTGGATACTTGGACTGGGAGTTGTTTTATTACGATTTCAAAAAAAAGTTCAAATATCTACTTGTGGATTTATCCTACCTTGTAACACTCTTGCAATGCCTAATTCCAAAGAGAATGAGAATAATGAAATTTTGAATATACACCTTAAAAAATAGTAACATGCAAGTGAAAAGGTGATGCAGATATTGAGCAGCCTTTTTGGTTGTGATGCTTGAGGCAGCACAGCTGGTGTTTCATATAGATCAATCTGGTATATGGTCATGGTTGAGCCATGTGGCTTCCTGCCTCTCAGTTTTTACACTAACCATTGCTATTCTTACAATTTATTTTTCCTTACTTGATTCAGGAGGTTATTCTTAAAAGGCAATGAGTGATACTCACAGAATCAGTCCAACATCCCCTCTCGGTGAGGTGGAACATGCTACACTTTTGTCACATGACATTGGAAACATGTTCTGCAACGAAGAATACAGCAATGTTACCCTGGTTGTAGAAGGACGCCATTTTCATGCCCACAAAGACATCCTAGCAGCACGGTGTCATTATTTCAGGTGATGTAATGTTAAGCTGTGTGGCTACCGGGTAGAGTCTGTGATTAGGCTAAGATAACTAAAGAAACAAAACTTCTGACATGACTTTAATGCAAGGAAATATGGAAGAGAAAACACTTTCCTTTGATCATTTGGGTGTTAAAATTTCTCATTTTGTTTCATGTGTTGTTTTTATTCACAACAGAAAAATATACATGTAAAGCATTTCAAATTATGCTAATATGCTAATATTGAGGTTTTGTGTTCTGTTGATTCAAGTAGTCTAAAACTCATGGAGTATAAGCCATACCTCTATTGCTTTATCTCGGTACAGCAGCTATGCTGTGAAGTTACTTATTACATAGACCATTATCTCCATGTGCAATTGTTACCACTGTTTGCTTTCTATTCAACAAGTTTTCCTGACTTAAATTGTTCAACATGTTTTTCTTTCAGAGCTCTTCTGTTTGGAGGTCTTCGAGAGTCTGACCCAGAGTGCACTACAATTGAACTCAAAGACACTAATGCCCAGGCATTTGAAACATTACTGAAATACATTTATACAGGAAGGGTAAACCTCCTGGAACTGAGAGAAGACATTTTGTTAGAGGTGATGGGTTTAGCTCATCGGTATGGTTTCGCAGAATTAGAAAGTGCCATCTCTGGTTATCTACGGGCTATCCTCAGTATTCACAATGTTTGTCTTATCTATGATGTGGCTACACTTTATTGCCTTGACTCCTTGAAACAGACCTGCTATATGTATATGGACAGCAATGCAGAAGATGTGATGGAGAGTGATGGCTTCCTTAGTTTATCTGAGGTGAGAAACATAGATCCGTTTAACTGTGGGGCTGATGATGAAAGATTCATGAATTTGAATGTTGAACTGTTTTCCTGAAATCAGTACATAGACATTCTTCCCCCTTTTGTGATCACTTGAAAGATTTTGTTCTTATGATGAACTGATTTGACTGTAGAATAAAAAAATTGGAAAGGGGAGGCAGTAGTCATTTTGAAAGCAGACCTACCAAAAGCAAGCGTGTTAATTTGCTGCAGTATAACTACAATGCTGAATAATGTTAGGAAAAGAAGTGCTGTATGGAGAAACTTCATAATATTTCAAATATTTGTTATTTAAGTCATCACTGTACTTCAGTACATAAATGTAGGGCAAATGATTCTTTGATGGTATTCAAGAAAAGGGCTTTGTATACAGTATCTTAAAGATAACATCCTTTTTGTCAAACACATTAAATTGAAGACATCCTTTCAGGTATTGCTAATATGTTTTCACTTCTCTATATTTCAAACAATGTTGACTTTTAATTCTTGTTAACCATAGTCTGCTCTAAGGGAAGTTATCTCAAGAGACTCATTTTATGCATCAGAGGTCAGAATTTTTGAAGCAGTTGGACGGTGGTCAGAGGCCAATCAGAAAGTAGACATATCGGACATTGTCAAAGCCATTCGTCTTCCTCTCATGAGCTTCCAGGAACTGCTTAAGGTTGTCAGGCCTTCCAACTTACTGAGTCCTGATTCCATACTGGATGCTATCCAGGAAAAATATGACAGAAAAGATGCAGACCTCAACTACAGAGGAGTTTTGAGTAAGATATCAATATTGGCTTTCATTCATTGCTTGTGAGCATTAGATGCTTAAAATGTCAATGAAAATAGACATTCCTTCCACCCCACCCCACCCCACCAACTGAAAAGAAAGCATGAGATAACATAAAGAAAATGACAAAGCATCAAATCTGTAATATCATAGTTATCAAGGTAAATTTGTCAACATTTATTAATCATTATTAAAAAGGTATTATTTTTACAAATATCAGAATAAAATAAAAAAACATTACAAAGTGAAGATTGCATACAATCATCAGTGAAATATTTCGAGCGTGAGCGGGAGAACCGCTTTAATGGAAAGTCAGTGTACTGCTTTGTATCTTTTGTTAAATTATATACCCATGACAGAAGAGATTGAAAACAGAATTTATTGCATGTGCAAATAAGAACTTTGCCCATGCCATTCATCACATGGTACAATACAGCTGGCTAGAAACTTGTTACTCACCATGGCATTGAACTCAAGGTAAATATTAAAACCATTTTCACAGTGCATGAGCCTGTACTGATAATCTGGGGATAAACAGTGATACTACCTTAATATGTACAACACATTCCACACAGTAGAGTTTGTTTTCAAAACTATTCAAATCATCCCTTTATCATGGACGAGAAGTTTAAGGGGGGATCTTTTCTGTGGTTTTGTTTGGTTAAGTAGCATGTACAGTTTTGGTGTAAAAAATTGTCTTATAATCTTTCACAAAGCATGTGTATTTCACATACTCTGCAAGGGTAGTGTTCTTTATCTTCCATGCACTCACAGTGCTTTATGTATTGAAATTGTGTAAAAGGTTTTAGGGAAATTTTTATGTCATGATGGAGGGGCTTTTAGTTAATATCAGTTCTCTTCGTACTCTTGTAAGTTGATGTACTGTGGAAAAGTATCCATTTATCAAATAGTAGTCTTCTAAAGCATTATAGAGAAGGAAAATGTTTGTATAGTTGATAGGACAAACAAAACAGTGAGAACTAATGTGAGGTCACGATGTTTACATGTGCTTCCTTTATTCTTGCTTTTTGGTTTTGGAGGTGATAAATTCATTCACTTTTACAGCAACTCTCTAAACATTTGTAGATTTTTTTTCAGCCTAACCCCTACTTTAAAGAATTTCCAGTTACAAGTTTGCATCAGTTGGAAAGCTCTCAGTGAAGGTTTTGAAACCACTTGGACAAGGCAATAAGACCTTTACCTGCTTTAATTAAACACTGGGATCTTTTATAGTATTCTGCTTACCTTTCTCCTTCCACTTGTTGATAACAAGTATCAGAGATACTTCTTGCAACATGAACATTTCTTACATTTTTTGAACAGTGATTATGTCATCAAAATGTGGAGAAACCAAAGATATTATAAACATAGATACCAAACTCTTATACTTACACTGTTACGGAATTTGACTCCTCATGGAGATGAAGATATCAGGGTGGAAGTGCGGATTTGACATACCCACTTTTTTATTCAGTGGAATGCGTATAAATAATAGGCACGCATTACAGAAAATGTCATTGTTAGAACAGTATGACTTGCGTGAGCATTGCATACCCGCATATTCTGCAGTTTACAATTCTCTGTGCATTTTATACGGAATACTTGACTCAGACTTCTGCGTGCTCGGAAGACGAATGTGATAGTTGCTTTGCCGTTGTGAGCGCATGAGAAATTGAATGCGCATATAAAAGTGAGTCACTTGAAGATACCATAGAAACTGACCAATGAATGTCTGAGAACTTGCAAAACCAGCCACTGTGCTTTCATATTAAAGAGTACATATATGGAATGCCACAATTAAGAAATAACTTATTCTTATTTTAGTGGAATTTACTGAGGAGTGGTACTTTTCAAATTAATAATATTCTGAAATAGCAAGTATTAATACTTTTGTAAGACATTCATTTGCCTGTTTGTTTTCAAAACAACTGAGCAGTGATCAGCACTTCTGCCCCGATATTTTGGCCTCCATGAGGAGTCACCGCGCCATTTGAAGTTTGGAGTCTATGCTTATAATGTCTTTGGGAGAAACAGAACTGACTAAATGAATCGAGACTAGGACATTAAAAGGCAACTTGCTTTGAAACATTTGGAGACGATGTCTCAATAACCTATTGATATTCGAATCTATGTAATCTGAAGGAAATTAACACCTTGTTCTTCTACCATTCAGTTTGACTTCTGTAATCAAACTTAATTTTATACCTTTACCATAAATAGTCACTGTATGATTTCCAATTGTGATTGAACAGTTGTGTAAGCTTCCACCCATATGGATTTGAAATGTGTGCTTTGTCAAACATTTTTTCACCAACTGGCCTGTTTTTGTCTTGTTTATCATTAGTACCCGATGAAAATGTTGGAACAGTAAAGTACAATGCCAAAGTCATGAAAGGAGAGATGCGTACAGCGCTTCTTGATGGTGACAGTGTCAACTATGACCTGGATCGTGGTTTTACCAGACACTCAATTGAAGATGAGTCTGAGCCAGAAGGCATTGTCATTGAGCTTGGCAAACCATCAATATTAAACACCATCAGACTTCTTCTTTGGGATAGGGATAACAGGTAGTCATGTGTAGTATGACCCTAGAACTCTCAGTAAATGGCAGTTACAAATTGGATAGCATTTGGTGTGAACAAGTGTCTTTGTTTGGCCTATCAGATTATTTACAAAATTTTGTTTAGGCAGGTGCCATTGTTTACACATATGTAAACAATTGTTTGTTCAGACAGTTTACTAACAAGATAAACTTTGTTGCATCTTTGTCATATGAACTGCTGCTATAGTTCATTTCCTGTGAACTTATACCACAGGATGCTAGCTTGGGAGCATGGCAGTAATAAACCATGTCTATTGGTATAGGGTAGTATATCATGTCTTGATATTTTGAACTTGGACTTTTATATCACCATGGTACAATGTATATTCTGTTTGACCAGCTGCATTTGTACTAACTTGATATCTACTTGATATAGATAAAGACCCATGCGACTTCCTTTGAAGCACCTAAATGCAGCTGTTCAAACATTCCTTTCTGAAGTGTTTAGTTCTGATACCTGAGTAAGGAATTTACACTCAGTTCAGAAAGGATCACATGATCCATAGCCAGGGGTGTCATGCTGAAAGAATTCTGAAAGGAGGGGAGCTGTCAATTAAAGACTTCCTCCTTTGTACCTTGCCTGTCTATTTTGGTATCATTTATTTTCCACAACATTATAAGTTTACCAAACTGATGTAAAATATACAGAAAATGGTGGAAGAAGGCTGAAATAGCATCACAGCAACATCTCTTCTAACAATTATGCAACCTAATTATGTTACTGACATGCTGTTGACCCAACCCCTCTCTTCATTCACAACACCCTATTGCCAATGATTGCTCCTTGAAGCTGTCAGAGGCCTACCTTTTTGTGCCCTGTTTGAACAGAAACAGTATCTCATGAGAATGATGCATTATTTTCATATCTTAGTCAGAACTGTTATGTTAGCTATGAAATTTATTTTTGTGTCCCAGTAATATTCTATTTTTCAATGTATTTTACAGGTCATATTCTTATTATATAGAAGCATCTGTGGATGAGAAAGATTGGGTGAGGATTGTGGATCACCGTCACTATCTTTGTAGATCCTGGCAGACCTTACATTTTCAACCACGTGTCTGTAGGTGGGTTTATAACCATATCAAATTGAGATCCTGTGTACATTGTAGAAATGAAATGTCTCAATGATGTGTTTGTCCTTCAGATGTGATTGATAATTATTGCTGTGGCAAGCAGAGTTCATACATTTCGTCAAAAACAATAAGTGCTTAAATTTGAATGGGTCATTTTCCAGACCTCGAAAAAGGTTGAATTTGGTCATTTCATATGAGTATCATAGATGAGTGAAATTCTTTTCTTGAGATATTTATGTAACATTTTGATAGTAACTTGTCATTTCCAACTCTAAATATTTTAATAAAGAAACAAAGGTAGTAAACTCAAAATGTTGTGGTAGAGAACCTTTGCTGGTGCTTTAAAAGTCTTGGCAAATTAGTCTTCCTCAATTTTGGCAACTGCTCATCCTCAATTTTGGTAAGTTACTCATCCTAAGAAAAGTGCATGAACTAGACTTGGGCAATAGGCCTTCAACATTTTTTAGTTAGTTAGATGAGGTTTAACGGCCCAGTTTACAACCAATTGGTTCAAGTCAAGCCGGCCACTGCCTTTTTTCCAGTTGTGGCTCACTGGCTTGTTTTCCCTTACTCCATTGCTTATGCGGAGCATCACGCACAATGGCAGAAGGTTCCATTTTTAACGTCTTTGGTATGACTCGACCTGGGAATTGAACCCGGGCCTCCCGCATGAGAGGCGGATGCTCTAACCACTAGACCAAACACACGGACCAAACATTTTTTAGAGTCAGGTTCTCATGGCCCTGCTAGTTGTTAGTCTGAAACAGTTACCACTCCAACAATGACACCATAACTGACAAAAAAACAGTACCTCTACAGCTATATGCTGGTCTAATCTAGCCTACCAGATGCATATTTTTACATCAGTGGACTTAGGCTACAACTTTCTCAGAATTTGACTGTGCCTAACTGACAATGGACAATTGTAGTGTCCAACTGAAGTAAAAAGTTGATTGAATAGAGGAAAAGAACATAAGTAACTCAAATTAAAACTCAGAAATAGAATTTTTTTTTTTTTAGACATCATGAAAAATATGTAGAAGTTTTGGTTTTAAGAAAAGTGGAGTCATTATTTGACTCCCAGCCAAAAGTAACAACTCTGGAGTAGAAAGGGGTAACCTGCTCAGTCCTTGCGTGATCTCTTGATGAAGTTATAATTTTTTTGAGTGCAAGGTTAAACAATAGCTTCAAAGATATTTTCTGCAGGAATTTGTGCCTCAAAAGTTGAAATTTCAAGGTAGAAATACACTCTTTGGCAAGAATTCATCATATGGAATCCACATCCCTGTTTTGCTGCAATTATTACCATAATGTTTAGTTGAAACACCTATTTGCAAATGTATTCCAATATCATGTAGACTTTGATCTCTTGAGAGTGAAATTGCTTTTGATGTTTTTTTCAACTGTTAAATGGGTCCAAGGAAGAAACCACTCAACATCAGAATAAACTGGTGTTTGTTTTGTTCCTGTAAGGATACAGTAGTCAGTAATTTACTTGGATTCTCATTATGAATAAGAGTGGTTCAATCAAATATGGTGAAATTGCTTCAAGTCATTGGCATCTGTAGCTGATACAAATTAAACCACAAAATTGTGGGAAATATGTATGAATTTGTGTTTTTCCTTCTATGGCAAATTATAAACTTGGTAGTAACTGTCAAAATGAATGCTGAAATTGTTGTGCATTGTGTAATGGGTGTTGATGATACATAAGTTTCAGAAACAGCCCTTTTACTAAAATTCTTGCATTCACTTTATGCTTGACATTTTAAATTTCAATATTTAGAGAATATTTGATAACCAAAGGTGCCTTAAACAAATGTTGTGAAATGTTATCCTTATGAGAGGTAAAACTTTTTGTAACTGCTGGAAGTGTCTTCATTGGGAAGTGAATGTCCTTATCTACTTGTTTGCATACAGTCAATGCCAAAGAAGTGCATAGTTTCTCTTTCTGGTGTTTCCCAAAGTAAAGAATTGTTCAAGTGCACATTTTTATCCTTTTTAAGCAAAGAATTGTTTTGTCTGTCAGCTTTGAAATCATACCAAAAAAGGGAGTCTTTCACAAGTTGATTAACATAAAGAATATAAATGAGTCTTAGAGTGAAAGACTGTTTCAGTTTGCATTGTCTCTCAGGTTGGTACAAAGGTTACTTCATGGTAGAGTGAGATGTGCAATCACTTATCCTGATGGACTTTGCTCTCCTGTTAGACTACTCTCCTCTACTGAACTAAAACTGTGTAGGTGTGGTTGAAATATAATGAAGCATGAAAGAAATTTTGAAAATTGAAAGAGTATAGTTTAGGTTTGGGCTTCATGCAGGATTTTAGTTTGAAAATTGTGTTTTACAAATTTCTTATGAGTGTATGAAAATATATCTTGCTCATTGAAGAGCATTTTCCTACTCAGTACTGGTTTTGGAAACACATCTAGTGTGATACCTAGGACTCTCTTCATATCATTGTAAAACTAATGCCAATCATAATTTGCTTAATTCTAACATGAATTCTGTGATCAGTTAAAACCTAGCTGTACAGTGCCCTGCCTAACAGATAAAAGAATGAGTTCTTTACATGACAGAATGTACTGTATTTTTTGTGTGGAGATTTTGATGCATATGTTGATTTAATGAACGAGTCATGTAAGTGAAAGGTGTCTTTACAAAGCTGTATTTACATTCTCTGACAAGACTGAATACAGTGTAAATATGCTAGCAGACTAGGCTCATGCTTTGTGCTTGTGGTAGTGTGTCTGTGAAAGTGTGTTTGTTTGAGACATAGATACTGGCAAGAATACCAATGAACATGAACAACATCAGTATTGTAGTCACAAGCTTCATGTGGGATTTATGTTAATTGGAAAAATGTCTGGGAACGAAATCTTGTATCCCAGTAGTCATGTACAGGTACAGAGTAATATATCAGTATTCATGTTTAGGTGAAATAAAAGTTTGACAGCTGGAAGAAGGGCGTTGTCAGAGAATAATTTGATCCAGTATCATATCTCACTTTTCTGAATAATTTGGTCAAATTGGTAGACAAATGTAAAAATGTGTAGCAGCTTTTGTATGTGTAAGCTCAAAATTTTCAATGATTGGAAGCTTAAAATCAAGGAAACCTTAAAACTACTGTGCAAAACTGACCACTGGATTATTCCCTTGACCATAGGCAGAGCAGAATATGATACTGTCTGTATCTTTCTCCTTCAGTGAATTTGCAGTGTTCTTAATACATATCTGATGATAGCAATTCCATAATTATGTGATACTAATGTTTCAAATTGTGCATAGATTTAGTTATATTTAGTGGCAAACTTACAAAGGAATACAGGGAGGGCAGCATTGCATATGTGTGAATTTGAAACTTGAACTGTTATTCATAGCATTATATTAAGGGCTGCAGTGTTTACATATGCATAATTTTGTACTTTGATCTTTCGAGTGTCAGCCATTCAGTATCTTCAGAGATATCGACAAATGTGGCACTACAAAATACTGAGTGCTCTTTGTTAGTGTAAAAGAGATCGCAAAATGCTGGTATGGACAAAGAAAAATTGGCCGGAACCGTCTGGTAGTGTTAAGTTGATAAGTCACACTTTATGTTATCAAGAAGAAGTGAGGTAATATTTGAAAACATACACATAATTATGATTTCAGTTTGTTTTGCACTAGCCTCATACTGTTTCTTATCGCCTGCTGTAATTTAGGTCGAAAAATATGTGTTTGCGTTAGGGGAGCTAGATTATTCTATCCTTCAGCTACTGAAGGATGAGAACAACAATGGGCCTATTCACAGTTCAAGTCAACTGTGTGCACCAAGTAAACAATGGCAAGCACTTTCATCTGACAGTAGCCTTCAGAGAGAATTGGCTAAGAACCCTTTGTGTGTGTGACTGTAGAATTTGCCAAGCATGTTGCATTTGACATACTACTATTTGGACTATTCTGATTATGGAAAATGAAACATGTGGAGAAATTAACAGGGAATTTTAAAAAATAATTCCCCTCTGTTTTTTCTTTGGGGGTGGGAGATGGCTGGGTTAAGGGGTTGGGGGATAACTGGTAAAGGGAAAGGTGAAAGATGTATCATGATTTTCCTTTGTAATACGATTACTAGTAGAAATAAGAAGGATGTGCCACCTGTACCAGAATGTTGTGTTCTTCACAAGCCTCCACATGAATGTTGTCCCCTGGAGAATACCTTTAAGTGTACCCTGGTTCAGGGAAAAATTATGAACCCAGGGTTCTTAACAAGTGGTTTTCCCTAGTTTCTTCTCCCTCTTTTTCATTGGTGTACATAACTTCAACAGCTGGTATCTTGATTACTGCCACTTTATTATCACATCATGATCAATTTTTGACAGCTGAATTGGGTAGGTCACAGTTTATGAATGTTCTGGATTATGTTGTCGTTGTCATTATTTCCTATAGAAAAGGACCAGCTTTGAATAATGTTCCTTCATTTCTTCATGAGTTGATGTGATAACTTTCTAAATCCAATTTTCCTCAGGTATATTCGGATTGTGGGCACCTTTAACTCTACAAACAAGGTGTTTCACCTGGTCTCTTTTGAATGCTTTTTCACTACCAAGCCATTTGAGCTAGATCCCACCACAGGATTTATTAGTAAGTTTGATATTAATATGAATTATTGTAAAAATTTTATATTGTTGTGCATAAACATACCAATACTTCTCTTAAACATCAGTACTGCATGTATCCATGAAATATTTCCTGATAAGTTCCCCTCTCCCCATGGCATGCAAATATTCAGTGACAGTGTGTGTCCTTTAAATATCAGGATGGTTCTGGTGATACTACTGAAACTGTCAGCAAATTTGTCTCTATTGAAATACTACAACAATACTGTTACTACCTGCATCCCACTTTGTCACTTTCTTCCCCCCCCCCCCTTCCTTATTGTAGCAGGTCAATACATGAGCAAAGCAGAATGTCAACTATCTGTAGCTGGGAAGGTGATGGTAGATCTGTCAACCTTTCTCTTCTACAGTAATAAAAGGTCAAAGCATAGAGAGAGAATATATTATATAAGCTTCATCCCATTTGTAATTAAAGCTGTGAAGGCTCTGGACATATTGCAAAAGTGTAGATGTCATACGTATAAAGTGCTTAATAAAACAAAGGGTTTTGTCATGATTTCTGTGACATTTTGTTTTGTATTTCTAGCTTTGATGTGCTTGTTAGACCTTTTGTCTGCCCTTTTTTATAACTAGATAAAATTCTTAGTTACTCTGTTTCTTGAGAAGTTAGTCATTACTGCTTTTTGCTTTTGTCTAAGCTAGTTCCAGTTTCTTTACATCACAGGCGTGAAGAGAAAGTTCTAAAAACTTCAGATTAACACACCTAAAAGCTCCACTCATTTTCATTCATTTTCATTTCTCCCTTTTTCCTATGCTTTCCTTCTCCAAACGTGTTCTCTACGTTTTGTGAAAGATACCAGACAGCATTATACGTACAGTGGGCTGGTGTATGTTTCCCATTAGGTGTTCCCCCTTCTCTTTCATTTACCTAGAGAATCATTAGGCCATATTGACAAGTGTTTACAATGTGCTCAGTTCTTGATCCTTGAGTTGTTGTATTTTGCTTTGTTTAAATCTAATACAGACATTTGTTTGAAATAATGCAACTTTCCCTTTCATTTCATTCAAGCTCTGAAGTATGTCCAAAGAAATTGCATGCAGAGATGCCAACAATTACTATTTTGGCATAATGATTACAATTTTAACACTGTTATTATGCCATTACGATGATGTGCCAAAAAATTACGATTTGTGTAATGTAAGGTGTTGGAGGCTTTCTTTAATAATTCTTGTTCATGTATTACATTTTGCACATAAAACAAGGAGTGTCTAAAATGTATGGTTGAAAAACCAGCAGGAGATCAAAAAAGAAAGATTTAAAAGATTTAGAAATCCACTTGTTGATTCACGTTGTGTGATCCTAGGAGTTACCATACGGATATATTTACGTCCGAATCGCATGCGTACCATCAGTGTCATTCATGTGTCATTCATGTGCGTAAAAGTTAGCAAAAAGAAACGTGTGCAGCATAGGACGTAGAGTACATACGCAACATATGTTAGGATATGTAGTGCAACTGTGCAATGTCCGTTTCCAGTGTACTGCAGTTTGGTGATTTTGACTGGCGTACTTAAAATAGCTGTTCAACAATGGTTTTTCATGCACTATGCTATACAGTGTGTGCTATACTATGCTGTATCCTACGTGGACACGTGTACAGGGTGAGCCCCATTGCAAGAAGCAAGACGAGTAGGTATCGTAAATTAAATGTCATAGACACAAAACGGCATTCTGTTGTGTGTAATGGATATTTTTCAGAAGAGTTGAATGAAAGCATGCCGGGTTTTTGCCGATGTTAAGCTCCACTTCAATATCCGCCGCTCGGCGGACATTTTCAGAACTGTACACTGCAAACTGAGCACAATGGCAGATAAGACTTGGTCACTGTAAATCAACTCTCTCAAGCATAAATAAACTGCTCTGTAGAAATGCAATGGCTAGGCAAACATCTGCTGCAAGACCATTTCATGGTCAAGTGAACAGCTAATTAAACAGGCAGGATTATCTGACACACATCATTGCCGAATTCTTGCGCAAGGCTATGGTAATGATCGGCCACGGAAATTGTCAGGACCCAGAAAGAGTTTTGTACAGCCTAGACAATCGTTTCAAGTATGGGATAGCCCATTATGTTTTAGTATGTATAGGACTGCATTACCGCAGCATGCGACACAGAACTGGAGCTAGGATTGAAGTACAGTCTGACTTAATTATTCCTGATTTTAAGGAAGGTTGTGTTTGTAACAAGTTTTTCATTTTTTAATGTGAACAATTAGTCATAAAATCAGTTTGTATCAAACTTTGTCTAAATAACCATAAATGAATTTTAAATACAAACTACAGACTTTTGAATTTGCATTTTGGGATGAAAGCTGTGGGACTAGTATTGTCATGGCATTAGGCCTGGCTGCTAAGTGTTACACGGACTGATTGCACAATTCTGAGGAATTCCCTTAAATGTACGAGGCAGGGGGAGGGTCTGCAAGGGACTTCCCTGTAAAAATTTTGAAGCACCATAAATAGGACAAAACCTACCCAAATCATGTGCCCAAATTTGGGATAAATAACTTCCAAACTTAAACTTGAAAATCTATATTCTTCAACACAAAATAAGTGCAAAATCTGAAAAAGATTGCACCATTTTGCATCTAAGCCCCCTTTATATCAGCAAAATTTCCCAGAATGGGGATCAGTAACGGTGTGCGTCATTTGAAAACATAATTACTCTTTGTCTGAGACAAATGTTGGCATCTCTGTGTATGCTGTAAGACATGCATGTGCTGAGAAAATTTAAGTCTTTTGTTAATTCTCATGTCACAAAACCTTCATTTGTCAGTGTGACTGTGGTAGAAATTTATGAACAAAATAAAAAAAAAAGAATATGTAAGTCTCTCTGTTGTGCTTATTATTAAATAAATTTCTTTCACAATTTCAGTTCCCAAGGAAAACATGGCTACCATCAAACACAGTGCAATAGTTATAGAAGGTGTTAGCAGAAGTCGGAATGCTCTTCTCAACGGAGACACAAAGAGCTATGACTGGGACTCAGGGTACACATGCCACCAGCTTGGAAGTGGTTCTATTGTGGTTCAACTCAGTCAACCATATGTGGTCAGCTCAATGAGGTATGGATGCAGGAATAGAATTACTGTAGGCAAGAAAAGTTTTAAAGCTGCTCTTGTCATGAAAATATCACTTTATTCCCCCATATCCACTCCCATAACCACAAAGAGATGGAGAGGAGGAAAGAAGATGCAGGTACACCAGCTCTCAAAAGCAGGGACAGAATACTCACCTCCTTTCTGTCCAGATAAAAATAGAGTTGTCATTGTAATATTTAATTTTAATAAAAAGTGATATTTTTTGGCATTGGCTTGAATAATGATAGATTTTCTCTCTAATATCTCAAATTGTGAAATTTTCAGTGTTCATGCCCTCAACATCATATTTTAACAGTTATTAATCCCCTACCCCCTTTCAAACCTTCTGGCAGAAACCTGGCCGACTGCATGGCCAAGTGGTTAGAGCATCCGACTTGCAGCCGGAAGGTCTAGGGTTCAAATCCTGGCCGGGTC
>WURT03011939.1:0-16333 GCA_009936505.3 Holothuria glaberrima | reverse complement strand
GAAGGTATAGGCCTACATCTGACATGGCTTATACCAAAAGTACTAATTTTTGCAGGGTCTGTAGTCCCTAGAACCAGAGAATTGCCAGAACATTCTACTTTCTTATAAGAATCATGTAAACAATGATCCGTACTGTATGCTCATCATTGTTGTACAACTGGTATCGACAGAATGTTGTTAAATAGCTAAGTTCCAAGACCCTTTCATATAGCTAATTAAACTTAAAATAACAAGTGACTCGTACCGGTGCACAGTACATACCTTCAGTAACTACAAATGTATATAATTACAACAAATACTTAAGATCCTGCTCCCTGAAGAATGTAGGCCCTGGGAAAGAAACATTCTATAGTGGTATATATAGTTAAGGCCAAAACCTCTAGATGACCAATGATCCAGCCAAAATACTTCACCACCCAATACACCACTACAAAGGTATCGTTATGTCAATCATTCAATATTCACGGTTACAAAAACCTAAGGAAAAGAAGTGTTTTTAGTGTTGTCATAAAAATGACCCAAAATGACCGCTAGACTTGACCATCACTGACCTCAAATCCCAAAACACTACAAGGAAGCACTACCAAATTATAATCAACCTTTAAGACTGAGTCATGAAAAAACTTCAGCAAAATATCAATTTTTAACGTCTTCATAAACTGACCCTAGCTGACCACTAGCTAGCTGACTCCATATTCCTGAACATCCCGCAAAACACGCGGTGCAGTGTCATTACAGTCTGATAATTATCAAAACCTGTACCATAAAACCTTCAGTAAAAGAACTATACTGGTTAATCATGAAATGATGAAAATGACCAAAATGGCCAAAAATGACCACCATACATTGACCACTGAAAATTAGGTCTACTGAACATCCCAAATGAAGAACATCCAAAGTATTTCTGACAAACACTTATAACAGTGTCATTCAATTATTAAGAAAAGGGAGAATTTCTTATGTACACACAAAATGACCCAAATTGACCCCTACATGACCTTTGACACAAAATATCTGACCACTACTGATAACCTATTACTCATCCATCATTGTGTTAAAGTTTCAAAAAAATTGGATAAAGCATGTGTTCATGAGATATATCTTTGGAAGAAGTTTGACAGAGATAGGTGAGTGATGCAACACATTGTACAGACCTACATACAGTAGCGTGATGGTGCCGTGCGATCACAATAGCTCACACCGGTGTACCGATTATTTGCTAAAAATATTCATATTTTATCCACTAATGTCCCTTGCTGAAAGAAATAATGTAGAAACGTTTTTGATTTTCCAAAGAGACGATCAGAGTTCAGAAATTACCAGGACGATCTCACAACGGAGCTACAGCTCCCTAAATAGGCCTAGTGCATAAACTCTGTATTGCAGACAACACAGGTCTATCATTCATGTATGAGGATCGATCGTCGTAATTTGTTGAAAATAAACCAATTTGCCCAGAATCCCCAAAATATTTTCATCACATGTGCAAAAGGCCCTCGTTAAATTATCTGCACGGTTTATGCATCCTTTATTGCGACAATTTTCCCTTACGGATCTTTTTCCTCTGAAAGGGCCCTCAAGTTTGGCAGTATCCTAACATGTAATATATATTAATTCTAGAACCCAGGCTACACACGTGTATACTGACTGGTTAAGCAGTTAATTGCGTTCGTTGAACGATGTCGGGGGATTTATTATTTGAAATATTTTTCGGTAGTATGGACTATTTTCATTAATTCTTTGATTAATAACTTTAAATGGAAATGTCATTTGGCTAAAGAATGACATCGTAGCTTGCCATACTTCGCTCAAGTTTATATAAAGCGATAGAAATTGGACTCCAGATTAACTGGAGCATCTGAACAATACGATCTGAAGAGTTCTTTGCATTGGTAGCCGTCAGTCGAATATGAACAAAGCAGGAATACGTATTACTTCAGCTTCGCGCAGCACAGCTCTTACATTGCGTACACCATAAAATCACATGGAAAGTGCTCTTTCATTTTTTAGGAATTATACAATGTGACCAAGAAAGATCAGAATTGTCCATTATTCAATCAAAGTACTGATGATTTTTTCGTGATCGATTGATAAATACAGTTCACATTTTGTTGAAAAGATATGTTTTTCCAGGCTGTTTCTGGAAATTTCCAGGCTCTCTGGTCAAAATTCCAGGTTTTTAAGGCCTGGAAAATGAATAACCTGAATTCCATGCTTTTCCAGCTTTTCCAGGCCCTGTACGAACCCTGACAGAGATAATATGATGCTAAAATGTAAAAAAATTAAGAAAATTTTACACTATTCAGCTGGACCCATATGAATAAAGTCAGATTGAAACATGTCTAAATTAGGCAAAGTAGACACCATGACGTGTATGTCTGGAACTGAAACGATGCCATTACCTATCTAATAGTTTTCCACTGCTTACTTCATAGTTCCAGGTCTTCGTTTTGTAGTCGGGTGGGTCTTCGTTTCATAGCTCTGGGTCTTAGGTCTTAGGTGTTTTGTTTGTAGACACCCATGAGCATCAGATAAATATGCCAATACCGAAAAATGAAAGGATCACACAGAACTGTAAGTAATTACAATACAGTGTATGCTGTTTCCATCCTACCTGTAAAGCATCATTTGTTCTTTTCACCATTATCAGGACACCTTAATGTGAGATAAAGAGATAAGTTTTCATTGGTTACCCTGGAGTGCAATGTAAAGCAACTAGCAGGCTACAAAATTCCAAGCATACACCATATAAAAGCACTGATTATTGAAACAGTTAAAGTAGAAAAGCATTCTGCCTGCACAACTACAGTCTGTAGTGTATTCACAAGCTGTGGGAGCTTCTGCCAGTGAAAGAATTGGATAAAGTGTGTTTCCAACTTAAGTGGCAGCTGCACACAGAAAGAAATTCAAGCACATCCACATATTGGAGGAGATACACAATGGTAAGCAAAAGAAGTGGATACTGGTATCTCTCTCGAGTCCTATACGAAGGCACTCAGCGAAAGCAGTAAATCCAAAAACCCAATTTGAGGGAGCCTATGGTTTAAGAAAGAACTGGATACTTGTGTCTCACTCTAGACAAAGACACAAAGAACTACAAACAGTATATATATCCACAAATTGAGAGATGTGACAGTAAAATATTAGATGCTTGTGTCCCACTTGAATGAGGTCACATAGATTGAACAGGCACAGTAATGTCAAAATGTAAAAAAAAACTGTATTAAAATGATAAATGCCAAAAATGTTTTACTTTCTCAGCACTGAGTTAAGAACTGGTTCTAACACCGACCTTCATAATTAAACTCCCTCCACTATGAAGGAAGTTCAAACAACTTGGAAAATGTTGTAAGGAAAACATGCATTGGGCAACTGAATTACCAAGCGACTAACTGGTCCAGACAGGACCAGACCGGACCAATGTACCAATGGATGGGATGGGATGAAAAGGGTTGGGATGGGATGAGATGGGATGGATGGAATGGATGGAATGAATGGATGGGATGGAATGGATGGATGGATGGATGGATGAATGAATTAATGAATGAATAAAAAAAAAAGTCTCACCTACTACAAGAGTAATAACAATACAAGAGCAGATCACCAACAAAGTTAAAACAGCTCTCATAATCTTGACTTCAGGCTGCTGAAAGATTTCATCTTCTGTGCATACCTTACTGCAAAATGAGTTATCTGGGTTGGTTGAGAAAGGTGAAATACATTTAATTTGAAATAGTGGATAAGGAAGTTACCAAGGCCACAACTTTTATAGTAATATATATAATTATAACAACACTGGGAAAATACCACTCACTGACATTTATACAAAACCAATGATTTTTTTTACAAGTTACATGCCATGAATCTTCTTAATGCGTATGACTCTTTTGCCATACTATACGGGGAGACATGGACATTGTTGTTCCCCCAATTTGGGTTCTTCTCTGCAGCCATACCTGACATTCTCTTCTATATTAAACCAGAGAGCCAAAAGACTTTACATAAAGTGTGATTTAAAAAAATTCCTGAAGGTTACAACCTGACACTGCATGCCAAACTTCCCTAAAAGAAGCCACAAACTTCAATTCACCTAAGGCTTAGAGATGAACATTAGGCGTTCCGTGTGGTAACACTTTTTAACTAAATTTGTAACCAGCCAGGCAGTAATTACTAAATTGTCCACTCTGCCATTTAATGAAGGGTTTGCTCAAGTGTATAAACAATTTGACTGCAACTAGCTGGACAGTAAACTTGGAAATGAAATATGACTAGGGTTTAGCCATGGCAACTTCCTGACAAAGACCAACTGGGAATGTGAATACAAGAGCATGCAAGGAAGTTAGTTCTTGCATCTGTGAGTGAAATGATTAGTTTGGTGACTTCAGTCAAGTGTCAAAAGTATAGGGCTTTCACGGTGCTAACAGTAAGCCTACTTAACTGTAAAAACAGGAGATAACTATGGTACAATTTGGTCACGTGACACCCGGGCAGAACATCATTTGCCCGGGTGAAACCTTTAAAACACCGTAACGGGACCGAACACTTAGTGATTTATATCGACTCATCGAGGACCACTAGCGGATTAAGGGCGGGACAACAGGGGCAAGCCCATATTTGGGTCCCCCACATTTAGAGTACCCTAAAATTTACAAAACTGTCTTATTTGTGATCCACAACCTTTATTTCTAAATTCTTAGCATATTATGTTGAAGTGATGCATTTCCCATACTGTCTCGTTGACTATCATAGGGCCTACCGGACCCTGGGTTCGAACCTGGCGACACGAAGATTCCGATGATCACTAGCTATTAGTTTTCTACTTTTCTGGTTTGAAGGACACTTTTCCTAATACCAAAATTTGCTCTGAGAGTCTGCCTTTGATGGTGTCAAATTGCAGAGGTTAAGGTCATTTTCAAAGTTTCAAGTTGACTAAAAACCACATGAGAACCACGATGAGCTAACAGACTGGTAAATCTCAGTATTCTCGCTATCGAAGGTGACAGTTTAAATTTGGTGAAACACGATGAAATCCTCTCTGAATTTGTAAGCATGAAAGTGCTGAAAAATACACTCATTTCACGACAAATGATCAGTAATACCAGGCTGTCAATTATGCACTTGTACATTCGTCAATGTTTCATGGGGGCTCACCTTTAGAAAAATGTAGTACACGTATATGAGCAGTGGGGTGCGCAGGATTGCATATGCTACCTTGACGAGATCAAGTTCTACTACCCCCGACTGATCCCCAAACCCTGGACTGACCTCCTTGGGTCTTAATTGTATGATTTCTTAAAGTCTTCCCACTTTCTTTCGACTGGAATCGCAGCAGGAGACACTGCACAAGCCACTACATAGAAGCAGTGTATGTGACCGGAACTTTGGAGTATGGGGTGAGGCAGTGGGGATTGATAGTTTATGGAAGTAACGGGACCGAACACGTAATAAACCACTAGATAGCCTTATTTTAGTGAGAGCAAGAATAGAAGTATTTTAGACCGGAAACAAAGGACATTGCACATATAAGGATTAGCTTTTTCCTGAAATTTTTCCAAGGAGGTAAAGTACCTGGATCGGCACCATGGACTTTCTTTTACCGGTCACTACATAAGGAGGATTCTTTATACACATGTAATCCAAATTCCAATTACCAAATTCAACAAAAGATAGCACCACATTTGCAACAAAGCTTCCTCACATAGAAAAATGAATTTCTCAAAAAGTATAGGGTGTTGTCCCCTTCACTTTAACAGCACCTTTTGCCTTATAAATTTCTCAAAGAGTATAGGGGGTTTTCCCCTTCACTTTAACAGCACCTAGCTCTTGCCTTATGCCCAGTCATATAAGAGGATGAATATCACTAAATAATCACAATTGTATACATAAAGTCAGTTCAAAGCTTTGCCATCGATAGCACAATTTTGCACCTCCCCCGACCTTCCTCAGCGCCCTGCCCCCCCCCCCTTTGATGGCACCCATGCATAGGTAAAACAGGAATGATTTGCATGGATGCCAATTATTTGCAGGCATGCTAACTTGGTGTCTGCTTAATATATGATCAAAGTTTAATCACTATTTTTCCTTTTTACTGTGACATTCAAACATGTTTTAAAACATGTTGAACATAAGTCCAACAAATGTGGCCATAAAAACATATGCAAGCAAAATCAAAAGTGATTTTAAACTAAAATTATCAAATATTTGCTTCCAAGGTATCTTTTGCAGTAGATCAATATAAATACTAGTAGAGTCCCTTAGGGATGTTTCCTGATGATCTGGGTATTGAAACCAGTAGGCCCAAAGGCTTAGTGGTTCCTTGCCATAGAAAATGTTGGGATTTTCTTGGGAAGTTTCGCTTTTCAACCAATTGACCCGAAAGACCTTTGACCTCCCCAAAACAAACCGGTTCTTCCTCCAACCATAAAGTATCCATGTACCACGTATGAAATCTATCCAAGCTTCCTACATTCAGAAATCGTGTTAAGAAGGTTCTCACACTGACCCCAGGTGACCCCAGATGACCTTGGCCTCAATCAAAGACAACATGGTTCTTCTCACCTTAAGGCATGTACATACCAATTATGAAATCTATCAGCTTCCTTCCTTGAGATAACTTGTTAACAAGGTTTTCAGTGTTTAACCTCTCCATGACCTTTCACCTCCACCAGAAACAACAGGGTCCATCTTTTCACCATATCGTTTCCACATACTACATACATGTATCTATCCAAGCTTCCTACCTTAAAATATCGTGTTTACAAGATTTTTCAGCTTTTGAGCTCTAGTGACCTCAAATGACCTTTGACCTCTACCAAAATGTTCTTCCTCTCAACATGACAAATGTATATCACATATGAAAAGCGTTGGTCATTGCTATCTTGAGATACCGTGTTTACAGGCCATTTAAAAGGCTTTTGCAGTTTAACCTCTGGTGACTTCAAATGACCTTTGACCTCCACCAAAAACAATAGGGTTTCCTTCCCAAATGACAAATCTACATACCAAATATGAAAAGTGTCAGTCATTCCAATCTCGAGATAACATCCAAGTTTACAAGGTTCTCAGTTTTTTTCCTCTGGTGACCTCAATGGCTTTGAAGCCTACCAAAAGCAACAGGGTTCTTTCTCTCAACATGACAAATCTATATACCAAATATGAAAAGTTTCAGTCATTGCTATCTTGAGATATTGTGTTTATAAGCTAGGCATGACATACACACATACACACACACACGACATCACCATCGCATAGATTCCTTGCCTGCCATCGGCAAGGAATCGAAAACTGTAAACATCAGATGGTCCATTTTCATTGGCATATAGTGTACACTTTACAGGTTTCAGTGATATTGGCAGTACGCAATGGAGTATCAGTATTGCCTATTGGCTACTATGCTTTTGATTTCCTTCGCCTTCTTTCCAGTTTTCATTCAGGCAATTGCAGACTTGGGTGTCACATGACCATACTGTGCTACAATTATCGTTTTGATCACTGGAGTGTCCTCAGGGCTGGCTCTGTAGAAACACAAACTTAAGGCACTTGGCTGAGCTTTGCTGATCATGTAATCACTTTTGTATACACGGTATTGAGAGTGTGTGTGAAACAGTCAGAGTATTTTCACTCGGGAGAAAACATTCTCTTTTCAGAGTGAGCAAATTTACAAATTACTTGCCTCACTGGCTACAAAATATTGAAAAGAGCCAAAACCAAATATGTGTAATGTAAATGCCTATAGCCTATAGTTCCTTGAAGACTCATTCAACTTTAAAATGTAAAATGATAAATAACCACTGGACCCATAGTCTTTGATTAAAATACTTGTAAGCTGAAGCTTCCACTATTCTTTTCCTCCTCACCACAAGAACATCCACATTTCAACAGAAAGAAATCCTTTTTGGAGTACAAAAATTACCCACCATTTGGAAACAACAACTTGACTGTTGCCTTAGGTTGATAGCTGTCAGCACCAGATCCACTCAAAATGCACAAGATTGTGACTCTGTCTATTGATTCATCCATCACCTTGTAACTGGAGGTAAGAGAGATGTTGACAGTACCATCTTCATTTGTTGATCTGGTTGTAGCACTCTGGAAGGTTATTTTATCTGTAAAGGCTTCATCAGCCACTTGCCATAGAAGGTTCCTTTCAGGACTAATGTTATTCTTGAAGCAGTGCAACTGACCAGTTCTGTTTGCTTCTTTGTAAACGGGGTGACCACTGATTATTGGCTGTGCTAAAAGGATTTTGAAAATGTAAATAACACTGATAAAAGGGTGATCAAACTCTTCCTACAGTTTACAGATGTTATAAATACACAAGTTTACACAGGCTTTAACATTAATTGCTTCTCATCTAATACCAGATGATGAAAATGTAAAGCATATAGTCTGCAGTACACTTGTTTTCAAAAGCATCCTTATCATGCTGGGAAATAGCCCTTGGCTACTTTTAAGATTTCTTTCCTGTTGTAGCAGGCGTACGATGGGCATCTTGGATTAAGGCAAGTTCAATAGAGTACTGTGTGTGTGCATTCACCCATGAAGCCTCTCCGGAAATGACCAGAAACCAGAACAATGGAAGCAGTGTGACAGCATTCTTCATTGCAGTAGAACAAAATAACCACTAGGGCTGTCAAGATTTCCTGTTTTTCTGCTTGGGTGATTCACCTTTTTTCAATGGGGCTATGGGTACTTTCCTCTCATGATGGATGTAACATTCATGTAGAAATTCCTCGTAATTCACAAGATAAAGTGTACCTTAAGTCTACAGTTGCAAATGCATATGTTACAAAGCTTGAAAAATAGATTCAAATGGTGCAACTCACATCTTCACAGGACATTCCTGTGCGGAGATGTAAGACGTTGAAGCTTATTCAAACAGTTTAAAACTGTAGATTGTGGAATAACTTGTGATGTCATTCTTGTACTACTCAAATTACTGTCTAAGTTTTTTTTTGTATTTCTGAAAGCTACTGCACTTTGTGCCATATGTGATCACTGTCTTACTGTTACAGGATGACTTGGCTGTATAAGCCCTCTCAATACAACATGCTACGCAAAGGAACAGTAAATGTTCAAAGATCTTGTAAAAATCTTTATTTCAAAAGGAAACTAAAGCAGATAATGTGAGTTGTACAAGAAGGACATCATAAATTATTGTGTAACTGACTATTTCAAATTCTCAGCAATGGACAGTATGCAATGAAAATGGGAGTTAGATGAATGTAATTAATTTTCCAACCTCTAAACTATATTTTTGTTATTCTAGACTTTAGGTCCTCTTTAAGTAAATATGTCATCAAGACTACACGAATGCTGTTAAATTAATGCAGACACACTTTCAGAAGCTAGTAATTTCAAACTTTCAAAGCACACAGTGAAAAAAAAACTGACATGAAAATGCTGCTAGGAATCGAATCCAGCCTTAATACAAACCTTTATATGTACCAGGCCAGTGTAAAGATCAAACAAGATGTCAGCTGTCATGAATATCCAACTTCCAGAATAAAAAAAGACATACAACAAGAAGGAAATTTTCATAAATCAGAAAAATCAAGTGTATGCAAGATTTTTTATAAAGTACCACATTCACTAATAATAGTGTATAATTTACATTTCTACAGCACCTAACATCACACAGAGAACTCAAAAGAATTTTACCTTAAAGAATAAAAACAAAAGCACAATAAAACATCTACACCAAATATAGTCTAAAACAAATAGAAACTGCATGAAAAAAAAAAAGAACAAAACAAAGCCAGAAAGCCAAAAGGCTTAGTGATTACTTGCCTTTGTAAAATGTTTTGTGTACTGTGGTTTGGAAATTGACAAGAGCCAAACAGAGACAATACTTTCACTCAACATGTGAACTACTTTTTGTTCTGAGAAATTCTTTTATTTCTTTGTACAGAAATCTTGTTTAGAATTTTTCTTGATACTATGAGATCCATGGAACAAGTGGGCCTACACGTCAACTCGGCCCCTATGACAACTCACCTACTGGCCAACTCGCCCCCATTCCAACTCACCCTTATGCCAACTCACCTCATACCAACTTGCCCGAATGACGACTCAGCACCATGCTAACTCACCCCATGCCAACTCGCCCCAACCAACTTGCCCTGTCCCAACTGGCCTCCATATCAACTCGTCCTCATGCCATCTCGCCCAATATGCCAACTCGCCACCATGCCAACTCAACCCTACCCCAACTCACCCCTATGCCAACTCGCCCCATACCAACTTGCCCCCATGACAACTCAGTACCATGCTAACTAGCCCCATGCCAACTGGCCTCCACTGAACTCGCCCGCATGCCAACTCGCCACAACGCCAACTCGCCCACTATGCCAATTTGCCCAATATGCCAACTTGCTTCATGCCAACTCCACCCTATGCCAAGATATCCTGTTTACAAACTATTTACAAGGTTTTTGGATTTTGACCTTTGGTGACCTCAAATGACCTTTGACCACCAAAATCAGTACGGTTCTTTCTCTTAATATGACAAATCTACATACTAAATATGAAAAATGTCAGTCATTGCTATCTGGAGATATCGTGTTTACAAGGTTTTCGGCTTTTGACCTCTGGTGATCCTCAAATGACCTTTGACCGCCACCAAAAACAATAGGGTTCTTCCTCTCAACATGGCAAATCTATATATCAAATATGAAAAGTGTTGGTCATTTCTATCTCGAGATATCGTGTTCACAAGGTTTTCGGCTTTTGACCTCTGGTGATCTCAAATGACCTTTGACCTCCACCAAAAACAATAGGGTTCTCTCTCCCAACATGACAAATCTATACACCAAATATGAAAACAGTCGGTCATTCTTATCTTGTGATATTGTGTTTACAAGGTTTTCGGCTTTTGACCTCTGCTGACCTCAGATGACCTTTGACCTATACCAAAAACGATAGGGTTCTTCCCCTCAACATTGCAAATCTATATACCAAATATGAAAAGCGTCGGTCATTGCTATCTTGAGGTATCATGTTTACAAGCTAAGCATCACACACACACACACACACAGGACATCACCACTGCATAGATTCCTTGCCTGCCTTAGGCAAGGAATCAAAAATGACTGTGGGTAAAGTCAAAATGAAACAATTCAAACATTCAAATAATACAAAACACAGCAACTTAAAAAAAGTAATTATAAAGTGGTAAAAATTGGCCCATTGGCCCATTTCTAATGTCATTTGACAATGAATTCCAGAAATTGGATGCAAAGTAAGCAAAGGATCTTGCACCGAGTGCTTTTTGAATAAAGCTGTCAGTTTCCAAACAAGCCCACACAAGTTGCCTGCTCCTCTGTTTGGTAGGAGTGACAACCTGGGAAGTTCCAAGAGGAGAGCAATGAATGACCAAAGAGCCAAGATTATGAGGAGCGGTACCATTTACAATTTTGTAAGTAAATTTTAAACATTTGACTGTAATTTTATCCATGGAGAGACTGGCAAACAGTGGTGATTTATTAAAATGGGAGTGATAATGTTCATTTTTCTTTGAACAAGTGAAGACGTGAGTAACTGACATTTTGAATCAATGGAAGATGTAAAAATTGGTGGTGACCAGTACCATGTGGTAGTCTACAGTATTATGTTTATCAAGATTCATTAGGCACAAAATGCATGGATTACCCATTCGGGGCTGGGGCGGTTTAAAAGCTTAAGAATTGTGTTAATAAAATACTAAATATAAGATGCATAAGACACATTTTCGAGACATTTATGGCTTCACCTTAATTTACAGGCAATATGCAGTCGCCACAAAATTTTGCTTTGAAAAATCAGCAAACTCTTGCAAATCTCCTCTTATTGCATTACACCCTGGTTTAAATTCCAGTTGAACCCAGCTAAGCTGGGTTCAACTGGATCCAGTTGGATTCCAGTTAGAACCCAGTTGAAAACCAGTGAAACCCAGTTGATTTTATATGGAATTTGAGCAAATTCAACTGGGTTGAAAGTAGTCAACCCAGTTGACAGCTGGTAACCCAGTTCAACCCAGTTGATTTTATATGGAATTTGAGCAAATTCAACTGGGTTGAAAGTAGTCAACCCAGTTGACAGCTGGTAACCCAGTTCAACCCAGTTGATTTTATATGGAATTTAGGCAAAACCAAGTGGGATCAGTTGGACCCAGTTGACCTGGTCAACTGGGTCCAACTGGTTAAACCTTTTTAAACCAGGGCAAGCACCTCTGAAGATGTTTTGAACATAACTATTACAAACAATAGGTAAAGCAAGGAGAAATTCCTTTTGAATTTCACAATTCGCTAACAGAAATTTTGTCACATGATCAAAATAGGCCTTCCATGAACTCATGCTGCAAATCCTTGGATGCTGCTTTAGTTCTCAAATAGCGGCAATCGCCGGATTTCTCGAACCAGCTCATGTTTGATCTTTCACTCTAAGCATACAAAAGTGCCAGGAGAAGTTTATTTGCCTTTGGCCTTAATCCACAGTAGTTTCAGTCACACAAAGGGTTGTGTGTATGCTTCAATAAAAAATCACTTGTGCTTACATGTACAGTAGAGGAGATAGCAAACAGGAAATGGGCAAGGCATATTTACTCCTTGGTAGCTTATTGCAAGAAGGTGTGAGCAAGCATTCTAACCGGCAAAATGCCTCATGAGAGTGACGGAGCATACTAACTCTGATTGGGGTGAATGAATTTTCCTTTAAGTTCATCGAAATACACCCCTAAGTTTGAACAACAGGGAAGGGCTCTACATGACTGCTGCTGACTCTAGAATTTGAAACAATACACATCTGATAAATTCTAAACCTGCTGTACAAATGAATTAATAACTTCAGTCTTACTTAGTACAAATAGATTTTCAGCCATTCAGTTATGAATACCATCATGATTGATCGATGTAGTTTTCAGGTATGCAGAGATTCCAACATTTTCAGAATTCAAAACTCGGGTTATACAAGGATATGATAATTGGAAATGTGCATGAAGTGCATGGCTAGCACAAAGACTTCATTGGTAGGGTCCAGGAGCTTGTCAAAGGACCCTCTAGCAGAGTCCAGGTGAAAATCCTATTTCTTCTTAACATAGGCAAGTCCAAAACACCTCCCTGATTGGGAGAAAGCTGTCTTTTACTGTAATCTTTGAGTTGTGACATTTCAACAGTATCGAGGGAGTATTTCCTGTTTTAAGAACAACTATTTACAGCTTGCGTAAATGTATTTTCTAGATAACTTATTGCACAAGCAAATGCTAGCCTTAAATTTTAACCAATTATAACAGTGAGATGATGGCCCTATTTTCCTCCTTCACTGGTTTTGTAAAAACTGGGTCACCGAAAAGCATTGAACAGTATTTTTGTGCTGAGATATGGTACATAGGTACGAACATTTCTTCACCCTCATTTTAAAAACATAGAGTATATCCATACAACTCTATGAAGTAACACTGCTCAAATCAATACATGCCTTTTGTTTATTTTCTTGAAGAGTATTTTTTATTTGTTATATAGCGACCTCATTCCTGAATGTACTTTTCCTCTGCATTCCAGCCATGCATTCCAGCTAAGATTATGTTAATTAGGTCTGCATTCCACATACAAACCAACTGTTGAGAAGTGCACATACAACTCACTATACTGTACTTCTATACACTATAAGCTTGTGCTACATGCTGCAGATTACACTACCAGCTTCGTTGCAGCATTGGATCACGCTCAGCAGAGACCTATAGTCTCTCCACACCAGCTAGACACTTGGAGACGACATTTTTGGGCAGAGAATAGCAGGTACCGTAGGGTACTTAGCATTGCAGATAACAGTATACTACAGTTAAAGCTTACATTTTACTCAGTTGTAGCTTTCGCAATATTTCATCTAAACATGTTCACTTGTATTGCTTAGCACTGCAAGGTGCATGTTCATAACAATTAAAGCCATACACTCCTTACCCCAAAGTATCTTTTTACTATGGGGTATCAAAATTCTCAGTCGGTGACTGCTGTTTGATTGAAGGCAAAGTTTGAAAATTCAAAAGATGCAGAGTAGCTCACATTCCACTCAATGCAGTGAGAGTTCTTCGATTACACATTATAGCCTTGTAGACTCACCAGGAAATGGCCTTGAAGTAACAAAATAGGCTTTTGCCTGCACAAGGAGGAGTTTATAGTTACGGGAGGAGCTACAAGTTGCTTAGTTAGGAGAACTGAAACTGCCTGGGATGACGAGATTTGCCCTTTAAGTCATCGCATGTATATAGACCTCATGTACACTATCCTAACAAGTAACTAACTGTAGGCTAACTTCTCATTGTACCTTACTAACACATCTAGACCTATAACTAGCACTGCAGCGTCACAGAATCCAGTATTCTCTGGAAGGCAACTCACTTTAACGGTTGCAGCGTTCACAACTGCCACCATCAGCTTATTGGGGTACGGCTTAATACTGGCAGTGCAACCTTGGGCAATTCATCACCGGCAGCATTTTACATCTGCCAGATCAGCAAACATACTGGTGGTCACTCAGCTCACTGGCAGAGCTGGACTCATATTCAGTTGCCCTTACTCAAATAGCCTACTTCGACTGCAACGATAGGTCAGCTGACTCACTAGATGTTGCTATTATGGTCAGTTTAGGGGTAGACTTAGTTGTAGGTATACATGTAATAACTAAAGCAGACAGCGGTTAAGACTTACTGCAGTCTACCTTCAGCTTTCAACATAAATAAATCCCAGCACATGTGCATATAAAGTTAACTGGTTTATGTTTCATTTAACGTCACAGACCTGCTGTAGGACCTTTGGCACATGATGGGGAAATGTCAAGCATACTGGGATTGGAGACCCAGCAGATCAGTTACAGACCAACTGACCCTTCTATATCAGTAATTTATCACAGTAATTCTCCAAAGTTATAAAACCTACCAAATACTGTACAACAGCCTACCGGAGTTCTCTCAAAGCTTTTTGCAACGATTGGTAATTTTCTATGCCGTCTAAATTTTAGGATGAGATAAAATCATGTAATGATAGCAGAAGATGATATATCACCTCTCTGCGGATTTTACAACTTTGATAACAAGGGTAGTTGCGTCATCCCAAACACATTTCGTAATCTGTAGATATCTCTACTGACAACTAGTGAATGCACTTTGATTGACATAAATTCAAATAACATTTCCTCACTTTGTCAATGATGACTTGTACACATCATTAAAGTCATAAGCATTGCAAGTAGCTACACACACAGTAATGTGTGGACTAACTATTGCAAATTCTGTGGCTACGACACATAAATTGAAATAACGGGAGGAGTTAGTAAGACTGAGAGATCAAAAATGCTAAAATAGTACCCGACTTAATTGACTTTACTTACATCAAGATTCCCTCTCTTTAAACAACTTATCTTGAATCTTTGAGCCTGTTTTGTGTAATGGACCATGCCTAGCTGTTCAAATATTCATTTCATCTGAAAAGAAAAGTCAAACTTCATGCTAGCTTTTCTTCAAATACTGATAACAACAGGTGTTTAAAAATATTACCATGAAGCAAACTTTATGTTAACACTGACAAATTAAGGTCCTTGGTAAATCTATCAATCACACTCTTCATTGCTGTTGCATACATACGTACTTTTAGTATTAAGGTATATTCACTTCACACAAACCAAGCAAATGCTTGCCACCTTGAACCAAATCAACATGAGCCTTTTTGGATTACCTAAATATATTTTATGAGAGGTAAGGAGATTTCTGTATAAATTTTAACTGGATAATCTCTTATTACAAAGACCAACACTCATCTTCAAGCAAAAAATTCCTATTCCAACACAAGCTTGATTATGTATGTAACTCAGATTTGTAGTTCTTACATAATCTGGAAAGCAGACCTGTGATTCAGGTATAGACTCTGGAGTCATTCTTGAATTTGGATCATGTTCCCTTTAACATAAGACCATGGCCTTTACATTTAGGAGCAGAAATTTCTATTTGGTTGAAATAACTAGAAAAGCAAAAGGCTTAGTGATTCCTTGCCATGTGATATATTGTAACAAGCATGAGCCGCCCACATGACAAGCATAAGATCCCACACAGTTATCCTACTTGAAACATCATGTTAATAATTCAAAACCTTTTGAGACCTTGTGACCTAAAATGATTTTTCACCTCCCCTTAAAACAAAAGCCCAATGGGCATGCTGGCTCCGTGCTGAATGAAATGAAACTCAGCCATGAGCATTACTTGTACCATACAATTTTTTTCAGCTGATACAAAGTTTGCCTGTATCTCTGGCGACTGCTACATGGTCTTCAAAGTTGTTGGCAGTGAATGTTTACTGTACTTCATCTC
>WURT03011917.1:0-16333 GCA_009936505.3 Holothuria glaberrima | reverse complement strand
TGGGAAGCTTTGATTGACTTGTTGCCATGGATCTTTTCAACACTGACAAAGAATAAGACGTTGCAAACTAGTTTAGTCGTCTAATCTGGTGAAACGCACATTAAGACGATTTTTTACTCTCGTTTATTCCCAGCTGTACTGTAGTATAAACATTACACTTGAAAAACAAACATTTATCTTAGCTTGTGAACTTACAAGATAAAAGAAAAACTAGCATGAACACCCTTATTCCCACCTGCTAGCCTTACCCTTCAAATTAAAAAAAAAAAGAAACAAGAACAAAACACATATGCTTTCAGAAGGAAAGTCAAAATGGAATAATCTCAGGCAGAGTAATTTTCAATTAAATAAGCTTAAAGTTTCCTTTTAAAAGCAACATACAATTTGGAAGACTTGATATTATTAAGAAGGTCATTCTATACTTTAAAACATTCATTATTCTAAAGGAGCTTCCTTTGCTTAGAGTTGTGCCTAGTAACAAAAAAAAGTGCATTACTCCTCGTACGGTTTGTAGAGTATAGTTAGTTAGATGAGGTTTTGTAGAGTATAAAGACATTCTGGGGTAGACAATGTCATGAAAACACGAGGCAGTGTATTATTTACATATTCACACATAGAAGTACCCATTTTAAGAACATGAATGTCACTAACCTTAAGGACTCTTAGTTTACTGTGCAGATCATTGGTAGGATGACACTGGTGTGAAAAGTATATATAGATTTGTCATGTTGAGAGAAGGAACACTTTTGTTTGTGGTGGAGGTCACAAATCAATTGAAGTTACCAGAGGTCAAAAACTGAAACTTTGTAAATGTGACATCACAAGGTAAGAAGCACAGGCAAGTCTCTTCTATGATTTTTTTTTTTTTTCAGTTTGTGGTTAAGTTTTGGTGGAGTTCAAAGGTCCTGTGAGGTCAGCAGGAGTCAAATTGTGAATGCATCGTAAAAAAAGATCTAGTCAAGAAGTGTAAATTTGAGGGATGAATGTCCCGCTTTCGGCAAGGAATCACCAAGCCTTTGGGCTTTTTGGTTATTTAAACAGAAGATCCTAACTCTCAACTTGATCCTCACCCTAACCCTGGCCCAAACCCAAACCCTTATCCTCCCCAGGCTAATCCTTTTCCTAATCCTCAACGTAATTCTGTATCCTAACCCTACCTCTAACCATTTTCGGTCCAGTGAAAGTTCAATCTAGTGAACCTTTGGTTTAGTAGATATACCTCCTCTACACATAGGCTTTAAATTTTGTGAAGAGGTAATTCATTTGGGACAACATTCGCAAATGGTGTCACTTTGACAGCCTAACTTAGATTCCTTGTGTGACACTGGTAACATAAGTCTCCATAGCCTAACAGTAGTTCAAGACTTCACATTGTAGGCCACCTGCTAATACTGCTAAAACTCACAGGCTAAGAAGTGGTAATGATGTGTGCACAGTATAGTATGTAGTGTCAGGCATCGTAAAGAGGTATGGTTACTTAGAATACAGATTTTAGGGAAAAATACAGATTTTGGACGTGGAATCTAAAAAAATTTTGCTTTTGAGGTTGGCAGCCCTGATTTAAGTGGCTGTACAAGGAGGTCAACTGTCACTAGCATGCATTCAGTCAACATGGTTTTCATAGTGAATGGTACTGGACACTCAAAGTATAAAAAGTTAACTTCACTTTCTCTTCCCAGTTTTTATGAAAAATGTAAATTGTTATTTATCCTCAGGCTACAGTACTACGATGAACTGAGCCAAGAATTGCCAAGAATGGAAGGAAGCAGTGTGGATACAGGCCAAAGATTATTTGAACCAGCTCCATTCATCAAAAAATATTTCCAGATGATGGGAGTCAGCTTGCACTTTGAAGAGTTTCCTGAAGAGATCAGATCTCAAGCAGACTTTTGTTCTAGGAATATAGACCTTTCTATGCAGTCACCCCCAACCCACATTCCCCTGTCCCACTTTAAAGGGTCACCATCATCACCAGAGATGCCCCCTCCTCACAGTGGTATACCAACCTCAAATTATGGACAGCATGACTATGTGAAGGGTTACTTACCACTTTCAAAAGTTGGTGAATTTGCAGGAAAGATGGAACTCTCTGTAAAGATCAAGCAAAATGACCAAATTCCAGGAGCAAAGGTTAGTTTTGGTGACTTTTATGCTTTTGCATTTTTCCTTGAATCATTTGATTGGAATGGTGGTGATTGATCACTCCGAATGAAACATTATGCTAGTTGGTGCAGAAATAAGTGTAAATTTTTTTTGGATGCTCTAACAATGTAGAAATTTCTGCCTATGCTATAATATTGTTATCAGTGATCTGCTGCTTATGGTTGGCACCAGTCAGGCAGAACCAGAATGTAGAAATGGCAACACCACTAGGCTCATAAAGAGCTATTTCCAAGCAAAACGTATGTCATATAACAGAGTAAATAAAATAGTTTCTTGATTCTCAGGATATGTACATTATTTCCAACCCTACCAAGAAAGTAGTCAACTTCTTTTGATAACAGGTTCTATACTGTACACCATTATAACTGGGAATGTGTCAGTCTAACATATTTTCTGGTGTTTATTTAGAAGAACATTTGACATCTTTGGAAAGATGTCTCCCCAATCTATTTGGTGTGTAGAATGACCTGCACCCCAGCCTCTGTTTGAACCCTTGCAACAGACCCAGGGAAAGAGCTGCTGACACTCCAAAAGCCCTGGGCAGAACCCAGAACATTATCCACATAACCATCTCTTTATCGCACTAGACATGCATGTAAACATAAACTCTATTATCTCATCTTGCAATCTGTTGTCTGCTTGCATGATCAGTTTCTATTTCAAGAGACTGAAAATGTTTCATTTTTCATAATAGGCTGAAGTGGAAATGATGACAGGCTCCTTGAATCTCTTCTTTTCCCCTAAACAAGTTCATTTATTGATGGAACTCTTCCAGGGTTTTCTTTCTCCAGGTAAGTAACTTTGGTGGTATAGGCCCTATGCATTGATGTTACCATTTACTAGACAACAGTTTGCTCTGCCTCTGTGAGGCTTTGCTACCCTCCTGGAATGTACACATACATTCGTGAACTTAGTCAAAAATATTGCAATAGTTGCATTTGTCATTGTTTTGGACATTTCAGGGTGTCATTTCAGCACACAAGACTTTCCATTAAGTAAGGATAAGAATTTACAATGTTATATCCTACAGGTATTATCTACACAAATATTAAAATACAGTATTATGGAAAGAAGTTGAATATAGGAAATTCATGTAGGCCTGAAATCTTCAGTGTGGCCATATGTTTAGAAAGTGTGACTGTGTAGTGAATGTAATCTGACAGCTCTGTCCCAGTCTTTGACAGGAAACAGAAATCAAGTTTATTTATAAACATTGTAAAGCATTGATAATGCTTGCATCTTGTTTTAAGGAGATTAGAACACACTTTTGGTGCACATTTTACAGCTGCTAACGATGGAGCTATTGCTCCCGGCTTGCGGAAAAACAAACCAATGAGGCCAGAAGACTTTGAGAGGATTGAGGGCACTCTTCAAAAAGAGATGTTCTTAAGGAGTCAAGACTTCAATTCTCAAGAGAAAAATAGGGAAGGAGTTTTATCTGATGATGATATTGAACCTCTTTCACAGTCATGTGGTATGTCAGGTGATTTATGTTACTATACTAAATATAGGTTGTGAACTACCAAATGGCTCTACATTTGAGTACACAATGTAGTCATTTTTATGGCCTTATTTTATAAGATTCTCTCTTTTGTGCTAAACGTCATTCAATCTTTCATGACATCCTACAATTTTGTTACAATATCTGTTAAACTATGGTTTGAAAGTTTCTGTGCAAGTGAAAAAGACTAGTGATACCTGCCCCAAACTTTATCATGAGACAGTGTATCTCTGCAGGATAATGCAATGCCAAATGGATACAGAGGCAAGTTTTCTTTTTACAGTTGTGGTTTAAATCACCAGTCAGTCTGATTTATCATGATAGTGCTTTGATTTGTGTCACTGTTATTAGCCAGTGGTGTTTACTTATGACCTAGGGTTAGTGCACAAGGAAATATTTGTTTGCCTTTAAAGAATGCTTTGCTATGTAAGGTTAACATTATCTTTTAAATGAACCATGAAACCCTATAGTAGTGTTCAGGCAGCCCACCGTCCCTCCTATGTAGTCCTTTTCAGGTGACGTTGTGTTGAAATTACATTACCTGTTTTTCCTCCTTTGTTAATGTAATCCAGAGGATGACATTTTCTACTCCATGTCTCGAGGGAGGTCCGCATCATCTTCATCCTTCAGAATGGGCAATGATATGGAATGTTCCTTCACCAGCACAATGAGCTCTGCCTCCACAGACACAACTCAAACAGGTTAGAGGACTATCATTTACATGTTTTACATTCTGACTTAGCCATACAGTATTGTGATATCTTATTGAAATATATTCCATCACCATTTACAGTACAAACTGATCAAATTTTTCAATAAGGGCACAACTATTTGTGGCAGTTCTTTTAAGAAACTATAGGTGTCTAATGATTGATGGTAAAGAAATCTTTAAACCTCAAAGGTGTCATGAAAAATGTGATTATTCCTATTGCCCTGTGTGCCCTGTGAAGAGTTAGATGAGGTTTTACGGTTCAGTTTCTAACCATTTGATTTAAGTCAGGCCGGCCACGGCTTTTTTCCAGTCATGGCTCACTGGCTTGTTTTCCCTACTCTGTTTTTATGCTGAGCACCAAGCACAATGGCAGTAGGTTCCATTTTTAAAGTCTTTGGTATGACCCGGCCAGGATTTGAACCCCCGACCTTCTTCATGTACATAAGATTTGCATTTGGGGCATAGTGAAACTGGTATCATAATGTAATTAACAATTATTTGATTTCACCTTCTGTAATTGAATAAAGTAATGATCTTTGGAAAGAAATATTGGGCACCAGACAATGAGCTTCACCAAATCGTGATTTGAAACTATACTTGTGTTTGGAAGGCTTGGTAATCCATACAAATCCATACAGAGCTTTAATAAGTTTCTTGTTTTGTGAAGGGAAATGACAGTGGAATCATTCTTGAATCTATTTTCCATAGTTTTCATTTTGTGTGATAAAATCTATGAAAGATAACCCTTAATTAAAGTACATAGTTTATTTCATATGTATTCTCTCAATCAGCATTTACTCATTCTTAAAGTTTGTGCTCTATTTAACTTACATTTTTTTGAAGTTGTATGAAACCATTTTCCCCCATTTAACCTGAATCCTACTTTGTTGGTCTTTTTGTCCTGTTTTCTGCATTTTTGATTTTGATTGTTGGGTAGTTTATCCAAATTTTCACCATTTTACCCTTGCAACTTTACTTATCCCCTTCTGTTCATCATATGCAGTGTTCTTGGTACATTACAGTATGCATACTGCTCTTGCATATTTTAGGTTGAAATTTCCTCTAAATGTAAGATATTCATTTTCCCGTTAAATTCAGGTAACTCCACCCTCAGTACCTTGTCAACTGTTCCACTAGGCTACAGCCAATCATATACAAGAGATTACACTTCAAGGATACATCGTCACTCCAAACATAAGAAAGGTAAGAAGCAGTTTACATATTTCTGTGTTTTTACTAAGGTTGTTCTTTATGAAGCTTTTCACTCTTTTAGCTAAAAAACTCTTTTTAAACTCTAAGATTGGGTTGCTGGTACACTTATGTTGAAATGGTTGAGAGACCTTCATTTCTGTTGTTAACTCCATCTACAGTAACTCTATTGTCTGGTCTCCATGTCAAAGTCAAATATATTTAAGTCCCCTCTAGCTTGGATTTAAAGTGTAGGGTTACAGCACACTTTTCCCATGAGGTCAGCTTGGTCATGCTGGATGTTGCATTAGCTGTTTGCTGTTGCTGAGTGCTATTCATACAAGTTTCTCATCCCACGTACATGGTGTAGATTACTCTATCAAGGATGTACGTGTTTATAGTTGACTACTTATGCATGTTCGTTCCTTTAAGCCAAAATGTGATTATGGTTATTGTATGTTTCATTTCGTGCCTGTAATCTGAAACTCAGCTGATCTCCAATGAAATTAATGCATTTGTGGATATGGAACAATTCTCTATCATTTTCAACTGTTTGTTGTTGTTATCACTGCATTTAGTCTGTTGTAGTTCCCTTTGAAGCTTACAATCACTGGTGGTGAACAAGGCCTTATAACCCTTCTGAATTGTTTAGTTTGCCATCAATTAAGTGTCCCAAACTTCCACTCACTCTTAACTCAAACTCAGCTATTATTTGTTGTTCTAAATTTTCAAGAGTTTCTTTGTCTATGTTTTAGACCCATACAAGAATGTTTCCTGAAGTACTGTTCTTACACAACAGTGGAAGATCCAAGGGGGGGGGTGCAATTCCCCCCTGCTTTTGCTGTCATGCATGAAAGACAAAAAAGAAAATGCTTCAAAATGTGTCAAATATAGTACCATTTGGTATCTCAGCCCTCTTCCAAAAGCAAAAATTTTCCAGTGGGACACCCCCTCCCCTTAGACCCCACCCTAGGACAGAGATGAATCACACCTTGTGCCCCCTGCAGTTGAAAATTTCTGGATACGCCCCTGCACAACTTCCAAACAAACATTACATTCCATATTGATGCACATTGTTCATTCAAAATAGGCAATATGCTGTACCATCATTGCAGCTACTGTAAGATTGGCCATGCAGGCAATCACACAGTTCTTGTCAATCATAAGTGTAAAGATGGAGTTAACCAACCAGCAGAGCTCCATCAGGCATGAAGAAGGTTCGACTTTAGTAATTGCATAGCTGTTCTCTGTTTTGTACAACACACCACAATGACATCAAGATATGTCACTAATGACATCAAATGTTAATATGACTTTTGGATCGACAGATTCTATGTCAAAATTTTAACTTTACCTGTATCAGTTTTAAATAACATGGCAAAACATTAACCACTGATGTTCCTGCAATTACATTTTGTGGCTCATGTAAGAGTTGGTTGAGCCTTGACCATTGGGATTAAAAGAGTTTATGGGCACCTAATTCAAAACACATTGCCCATTGTTTTCCACCACCCCACCCCCCACCCCCCTTTTTTCCGTGTCTTACCTTTTAAGTTGAACCAGCACAAGAAACTGTGGTTAAGTTGATTTTATTGTTTTTTTTTTTCAAAAGTGAAGTTTTTGGGAATATTGTGGAGGGTTGTTGAGCCTTTTACCCATGCCTTGTATGAAACTATAGAAATGTTTGCCAACTGGATATTTTCTGTGCCTTTGACAGTTCCTGCCGGTGCCCTTTTCTGTTCTTATTTCAAGCCCTGGGTATCTGAAGTTTATTTTTTTTTTCTCTTCATGTCCTTAGATTGTTTGCCCTACTTGTCTTGTATTCAAATATATGTCAGTTATCTAAGCACTCATTATGCTGGCAAATATGTATGAAGTCATTTCTGTAGTAATTGGCACAGTGTAGTCATCTTCATTGGATTTTATTATGTCTTATAATGCAGATGTCTCTTTCTATATCACACTGTGATGCATTCTGTTATAGACCCCATTCATGTGTTAAACACCTGGCTTAATATCTTTTGTTCTTAGTCCTTCCCTTTCATCCTCCTGCTAACCTATTTTTATTTTAGTTAGTCCTTTGTTTAATAGCTTTCATCCCATGAACTCCTTTCATTGTATTATATTTTGAACATGTCTTTGGAATGAACACCTGTGCTTGCAGATAGAAACACCTGTTATGCTTATGCATATGATGATTATTCATAGATTAAAATGTAGGACACAATAAGAAAAGAAAGGTCAACAACCTTTTCAAAGCAGGGATATAATTAGCTACAGGTGTAGCTAATTGTTGACTGCTGTGATAGCAATGTGGCCTACAAGTTCTAGACATGATTTGGAGTTTAATGCAATGGAAATCAATGCAGTCATGATTGTATTTGTGTCTGAATGTGATTGTACTGTGTGTACATAAAGATTTGCCTGTGTGAGTAGTGCTACCAGTTGAGAAGCATATTATATCAAAAAAGGAAATCATTGGGAGATTTTATATTTGGGTCATGTGTTCCCTTTATTTGGTACAAAAACCCTGTTAGAATGATGATGTTTAAGGGCATCTGGGGTCAGCATCTCTTAAAGTGTGAAACTAAAGTAGTACACCTCAAGAAAATTAAGTTATTCTTTATATTTCGTAGCTAGCACATGTGGATTTGTATATTTGGAAACCTAACTGTTAATTTTAAGGCACAGGGAGGCTCATGTATTAGCTTATAGCGGATAAAAAGACAGAAATCTGTAATTCTGATGCCAATGAAATCTTGAGGCAGTTTTGCATTGCAGTTCTTTGTCAATTAATTTGTAACTCTGTTCAAGTTACATTATTAGATAGTTATGTTAAAGCAGTCAAATTTGTTTTTATTTGTTTGGTTTTTTTTTGCTTTTGTTTGCCAGCCTTTTTCATGGTTCTAGTTTCAACAAATTTACCCTAGTGTGGAGAAATTAATACCAGTTAATAATGAATATTTGTTTATATGCAAGTATACAATACAATTTTGTATAGAACTATCAAACCAAATTAATTCTCCCTTGGATACTGTAATAAGTAGATGATGGAAGACCTTTTGTGCATATCTGTCACAGTCACTTGATCTTTTTTACATGTAAAACAGCTCCTGGTCTTGAACAACTCATAGAAGAATTAACAAGGTACAAGGTACATAGTGGCAGTCTCTCAATCACCTTGCTACACAATGACCCAACAAAGACCAGTCTATTCTCTCAGAGCCTTGCTGGAAGAAGTGACCTTTTGCCCAATGGATCCCAAGAGGAAGGGGATATTCTACGAGACAGAGCTGAAATTTTCTTTAAGAACATTGGGAAAGTTGGATTTGGACAGAAAGACATCAGAGAAAACTTGACAGAAAAATTTGGAAGAGCTTGTCCATATGATCACATCAGGCAAGTGATTATTTGTATCTCTTCTACACCCTAAAATCTTCAAAGGGAAAAGCAATGTAACTATAATGTTGTAGCTTGTACTTGTCCAAGACAAATTTGGAGAAGCTTATGTGGTCATGCGTGCCTGCATTGACAGGAGTATTGCTGAGTTTATTTAAAAAGTATAGACTAACACTAAGGCCAGTAAAAGCTCAGACAGACAATGCAGTGAATTTCTGCAATCATTGTATGGTTTCTTACGGGGTATTGGCTGTTATCCTAACAAAAATGGTTACTGTTAAAGTTTTGGCATTGTAAATCATGTTGGTGTACAGTTATGTGTAGCTGGAATGGGAAGTGCAAGCCAGATTACAACATTGCCATATAGTCATGAAAGTGTATATTGAAATCATTTCACTTTCTCTGCCAATCACAACTGTGCAGGCTAAGCATTATGGGGCTTAGACTTGCATATCCATTGAATTCTTCCACTGTTACAAAGAAAACTTTTTTGTTCAGATCTTTTATTTGTATTCTGCAGTTTTTTAGCTCTGAAATTTAATTTGATCTTCAACAGGGTGATATGTGCACCAGTCAAACTTCAGTGTGTCAGAAGAAGTAGCAACAGACATGTGTACCTTGATGTGGACCTGTCAATAAATACTGCCCTTATGGAGGAATGTCTAATTCACAGAGACAGGAAAATTGGTGAAGATGAAAAATGTGTTAGTGATGAAATTATTGAGGTAAGAATTCATGCCTTTTCTGAATTTTGCACATAGCCAGAGTGATGCAGGGGAAGAAGGCTATTCATTGTGTTGGTTCAGCCTGTGATTTCTTACTTATTCAAATTGTTTGAGAGAGAAAGTAACATTTTCTTCAAATTATCAACAGTTGACAGTAATATGTGCAAAGGGTATTGTTATGTTAAAGCTAGCCTAACTGTACAAAAGTAGTAGTCTCTTTCTTACTGTATGTTAGGAGTTATGAGGACTCCTTAGCACCCAAGTTATTGTGACAAATAATTACTTAGAGGTGATTGTGCATTATCATTTACATGTCTTTCTTAAACTAGTGCTATTTACTCAAATTTCCTGCAGATGTTATCATTTGATGCAAAGAAACGCTGCAAGGGGTTGGAAGAACCTTGCATCAAGGTTGTGTGGAATCTTCATACAGAGGTATGCTGCTAAGTTACTTAACTTTTGATTAGAAGGTTTTTATTCTGATAAAAAAAAGACTTTGGAAGGAAGGCTAACTGCAGCAAGTCTATTTTTAATACCACTTAAGTAGTAAGTGCACAGAACAACTTTGTCAGCAAGTGAAAAAGTTTTTCGTGGCAGAATTTGGTAAGTGTGTCAATTATAAATGCTGCTCATGAAAATGGTGTTTATTATTGCTAAAATTGAAAAAATATTTCATTGATGAATAGAACAAACTTAAAGCAGTCTAGATATTCCTATGCATTTGCATCTACAGTAAAACCGTGTTTGTCTGAGTATGTCAGGTCTGAAGTAAATTTGTGTAACACAAAAGTTTGGATAAATGAGGCATCATGTTTTGGTTTTAAGTACCATACATGGGGTCTCCAAGAATTGTGCCAAACAATTCTACTGAAATTTCTATTTAGCTTCTGCCTTAAGGCTTGGTGGACACCAAATTTCATTGAATACTAGTCTGGTAAAATGGCAAGGCCAGTTCATATGAGCAGGGCTTTACTGCATAAAATTGGTATTTAATTCCATCCACTGTATTCTGTCATGTTCATATCTGATTCTCACAATTGATCAGCAGAAAGGCTTTCTCAATGGGAAATCATAACAACTAGACATGTCAATTAATATCCAAACCAATGTAAAAGTTGCCAAGGTTTCGTCTGAAGGCTCTTACATCTTCAGTCCTGAAGAAGTCAGAGCTACATTTTGCAAAAGCTTGCCAACTTTCGTAAATCCATGATATACTTGTTGAAGCCTCATTAGTTCCTACAATTGCTAATAATATTTTGCTTCTCATGAAAATGGCAACTAATTGCATTTAAGATGTGTTAAGATATAAAGAAAAACCATTGCCTTTACTTTCACAGGGTAGACAACATGGAAGGAAAAAGATGGAATCATCAGTAAATGTAAACATTGGTCCCCTGTATAGTGAAATTGACATTTCGCTGGTAGATCGCTTATATTGTTTGTTGCACCCTCAGCAAGTCTATGCATTTGACCTAAACAGTGGTCAAAATATCTACAAGTCTTTCCACTCTATGAATGGCAAAATGGTAAGCTGTTTGACACTTTTTAGTAGTAAAGAAGCTCACCTTAATGTATAAGTTGTAAGCAGTCATGTTAATTTTTTCCATTCTAAAGTATCAAAAGAAAAGTCTAGTGCATTTCAGATTTTATTTGATTCAGAAGTGAATTTAATTGGATGCAATCAGTGTGATCATGTGGGGTTTTGGTAACTATGTTTAATTTGTGAGATTAAGTAAGGTTTTGCTTATTATATTGGTGTGATAAAGTGCACAAAGAAAATTCTAAGTTTTGTTGTATGCTGTGAAAATTACAAACTGATGAATTCATGTAGCTGTCTTAAGCTTGAAATATGATCTTATGATAAAGCAGTTATGGACCATTAAACTGTTGTGACCCTATAGTTGCAAGTAGCAATTCTAACTGAAATATGCATTGAAAATGTTTGCCTGAATGATTGACATTTGCTCCATTAGGATTACAAAACAAAATAATGGTTGGTAAAAGAGATGTATCCATGTTTTGGTAAAAGAGATGCATCCATGTGTCACAAAAAGGTATTAAACCATTTCAAATATGGCTTTCTTGTGTTGCTAATGGCTCTGCCCATTCCATCCGGTGAAGTCAGTTTATTTAGAAGATAGGTGTTCTTGGCCATACTGCAGGTCATTCTACCATTGCTGCCTTCCAGTGAATGAATAAGTTTTAATCTCACTGTCAGTCACTTTTTGTCTCTAAAGAAGGCAGCTTAATGATATGGAGAAAAACACAAGTTTTTGAAAGAGTTATTATTATCGAAACGATACACTGAAGCCACTTCGGACTCTAATTTATTTTAAAAACACAACAAATTTTCGACAACGCCGTTGCACTTATCAAGTTTAAAACACTACAGCCTGCTACACAAAGTATTGTGAAGTCAGTGTAAAAAGAGAAGGAAGCCTTAAAATCTCCCGGCTTGGAAGAAGACTGCATTAACAAAAGAACCACTGGTACATACAAAGAGTAACACGCAGATACACACATACACACACGAGCATTTTATACCCTCAGTGGCCTCTGAGATCTTGTCTTTTGCCATTGGCTTTTCAAATCGAGCCATTCATCCTTTCTATTCAATTCTGGTATCTTTATTCTAATGTGTTCTGCCTCACTGGCTTGGCGCAACATGGCATCGTTATTAAATCTTTGAATAATTTTTACCTGAACATTGTGATGGTGTCCTCCATGGCTTTCAACCATGTGCAGGTGAATTACTGACCTTGCAGGTTGTTTTGAATATAAGTCCCAATGCTCATTAAACCTCTCACCTATACGTCTAGAAGATTCACCAATGTACATTCCCTGGGGCTTGTTGCCACACTCTTTACAAAATACTTTATACACAACATTACAAACGTTACAGTCGATATTACTTTCAGTATTCCTACACAAAGCGCAACTACTTTCCCCACACTTTTCTCTTCTAAAGGGGTTAGACTTCACCAGAGCCCGTTTAAGGGTCTGACCACTACTTTTATCTTGAGATTGCATGTCTTCAGGACTTTCCTAATATCTTTTGCCATGCACCTCCCATCTGGCATCAACAAACATAACTGTTTCATCCCCACCTCGACTATACCAGGTTTTTCTTTTCATCGTTTTTCTCTTTCCCTTTCTCTCCTATTCCAATTCTTTGGCCTGTACATTGGTTCTTTTCCCTCCTTTTTCCCCTTCACCATCTCCCCATACTTCTTTCTTGCCCTAACATGGCTTCAGTGTATCGTTTCAATAATAATTGTTCAGTGAGGGCTCTACTAAACATCAGATGTCTCAGCTGTGAAGTCACAAACGTACTTTGAAAGAGATGTGCTATGGTTGTTGTGAACTATGAATCTTTGTCAAATTTTAAACATTGCTCATTAAAGTTTCTCTATCAAGATTTATGTTTGTTACTTATGAACTTTAGAAATTGTATTGTTGTGCTAATGTCACAATCTGTATAACTTTTCTCCTGCACAGTCCAGACAAGCTGTTTTCAATCAAGCACTCGATGAAGGCCCACAGGGACCTGAACATAAAATTAAAGTTTGTGTAAAATGTCCTGTGGCTCATTTTGCATTCCGGTGAGTATTACAAGTTTTTGACAAAGTTGTTATGTTTTCATGGTTTTGTAGCTGAAGGTGAAGTAACCAACACTTCAGTGCTTGCTTTTAATGTCCTTGCATATTTCAAAACAGTAACCGAAATTATTCATGTAATACAGTAGTGTTCTTGACAGATATTACCCATGAACTTGTACCTGGCCTAGTAATGAGAAACCACAAAGCTGTACTGTGTCAATATGGCATTCAATTTGTTAGAAAATTTCTTGGGAAAAGGAAGACAGTTGAGGAGGACAGTTGTTGGGTTTTCCTGAAAGATATTCAGAAAATAGACTGGATCATAAAATTAGTGGCTTAGTGGTCATTTTGAAATAATTTTTTAGTTGTTCTATACCCATCATGTTTACTAGTAGAGCAACTGTTTGTCATAAAGGCAGTCTCATGAACAAATTTCTTTTGAAATTTGCTTTTCTGTTCAGAAATGTATTGTCTGGAAAAATAATTTCATGTTGTGTTGCATCTCTTATCAGCTTTCCTGTGCCAGACTTACGGGATCTGAGTGATATAGCTTGGTTCACCCGGTCTGTTCGACCTGAAATATTGCATGTGCACTTTGAAGACCTTGAACTGGAAACAGTGCTAGGAGACAGCAAAATTAGCCACCAGACCTTCATTATTCAGGCCAAAGAACTTAATGGTGAGACTTTGTTGTTGTAGCTGTAAGAATGGGGATATTTAGGGAGAAGGGGTGAGGGGGGCTATTCTGTTTATGCGAAGTGTTCTCAAAGGTGATACAGGCTCCACAGATTGGGAGGGGATACCTTACCTAAGGGCATGCACTACAACAAGTACCATAAACAGAGTACTCAGTATGAGTTTATGAAGGGTGAGTGGAAGTATGCAAATGTGCTGGAAGGGGGATGACAAGTACTTTAAATTTAAAATGCTGCTTCTATTAATATCAAGACTATGAAATAAAAGTGGCGTTTGTTTTTCTTTAAAATGTTTCAAGTTTTCTGATTTGTCAGTATTATTTTAAGAGGATAAGGTGTTCATGGTATAACTTGTTTCTCAGGTCACAGTATGAATAAAACTTAACCATCACCTCTTCAGTGGTAATACTGTAAGCAGTGCTGACCCAAGCGTAGCCAAATTTTAATTTGAGGCCCCTTCCACCCCCTGTCAAGCATTCCTTGGGCTTCTTGGTGGCCATGGGCCCTAAGTAGTAGATAAGTTTGTTATTATTGTGTTGATCTACCCCGATTCTGATTGAATGCTTATCTTTCAGTTGTCGTTGGCATTGTCCAATATGACAGGTAGATGCATTCTTTTAAAATTTATGGGTTTTTGTGGGCTTTTTCATATGAGTGCACCTGACCTGATTACGTGTTTACAAACCTGCTAATTAGCATGAACACTTAACACCTTTAAGAAACAACTTTATTTTGTTTCCTGTCATATAGGTGCGCTGCAGATGGATGAGTCTTCCTCAGAGGTTCCATTCTTCAGAGCAGTTTGTGGAAATGAGGACAATTTAGGCAAGAAGTTAGACTGGCCAAGGTAGGTATTACTTTCGTGACATTTGTTACACCTGTACCCAAAGACTTTCCCCACAACCCTGTTCGCTCACTTTATACAACCCAAGTACTGGCAAGACAGGTAGGTGCAAGCTTTTGCCAGATGACTGTCTTCTCATTCAGACAGGCATCATATGACCATACAAAGATTTACAATGCTACTTGAAAAGACAACCAAACATGTCTTTTCTTTGTAGACAATTGCAATGCGGACAGGAAGGGTGAACATTTGGTATGACATCAGATTTCATGAATACACTGAGTGGATGTTTGTATTTGTTCGTGCTGAAAACATGAGATTGAAGTTACATTTGTGTGATGCCCAATGCACATGGTTCCCATGCTAGAGTTGAAATGGCAAAAACCTGGAAAAGTCTGGAAACTTTTTATGGTAGCAAAAGTACTTGAAAGTTATGTAATTAGTCTGGAACAATTGTGATATTATCTGAAACCTTAGCCTTTTAGTATTATATGTATACAGTGTCATTAAAAATATGTCTTGCACAAGTCCAAAACATTTTCTTCCCAACATAATTCAATATTGGTGAAACTTGAAAAGGATCATTTTGGTCATGAAAAACCCTTCAGTTTTGTTGGTTTCGATGAAAAGAGAAACTATGCTGTCATGATGGCGTGTGTATGTATGTGTGTGTTTGTGATACTTCTTGTTTACACGATATCTCAAGAAGGGAAACTCTGAACAATCTCAAACTTGGTAGGTAGATGCCCCATATTGAGATGAAGAATCCTATTGTTTTTGGTGGAGGTCAAAGGTCATCTGGGGTCACCAGGGGTCAAACCCTGAAAATCTTTTTTACACGATATCTCAAGGTAGGAAGCTTGGATAAATTTCATATTTGGTGCGTGGGATGCATTATGGTTAGAAGAAGAACCCTATCGTTTTTGGTGGAGGTCAAAAGTCATCTGGGGTCACTGGGGGTCAAACTCTGAAAATCTTGTTTACATGATAACTCAAGGTAGGAAGCTTGGATTAATTTCATACTCAGCATATGGATGTGTTATAGTAAGAAGAAGAACCCTGGTGTTTGTGGTAGAAGTCAAAGGTCACCTGGGGTCACCGGGGGTCAAATTCTGAAAATCTTGTTTACACGATAACTCGAGGTAGGAAGCTTGGATAGATTTCATACTTGGTATGTGGATGCATTATAGTAAGAAGAAGAATCCTAGTGTGTTTGGTGGAGTGGAAGTCAAATGTCACCTGGGGTCAAACTCTGAAAATCTTGTTTACACGATATCACAAGTTAGGAAGCTTGGATAGATTTCATACTTGGTATGTAGATGCATTATAGTAAGAAGAACCCTTTGGGTTTGGTGGAGGTCAAAGGTCATCTGGGGTCACCTGGGGTCAAACTCTGAAAATCTTGTTTACACAATATCTCGTTAGGAAGGTTGGATAGATTTCATACTTGGTATGTGGATGCATTATAGTAAGAAGAACCCTTTTGTGTTTGGTGGAGGTCAAAGGT
>WURT03011906.1:0-10277 GCA_009936505.3 Holothuria glaberrima | reverse complement strand
TGTTTAAAATGGGAGCTACTCTGCATCTTTTTAGTATTCAAGCTCTGATGTCAATCAAAGATCAGTCACCAACTGAGGACTTGGGCAACAATTTTTAGTAGTATTGCCTCTTACCACCTCCATATCTCAGCCAGAGTTTGTCAAGAGCCCAATTAACAAACTTCCTTATCTGAAGACAAATTTCGTCATTCCAGAAAGCTCCCATTTTTCAACCTTGGCTACTTCTAACCCCCTTCCTCATGTAGCCAGAAATAATTTATTGCTTAAAGCCTTATTCTGGTGAACATACAAGGCCCCAAGGTGTTATCAGAACGTTCTCTCTGCATTGTTTAAAATGGGAGCTACTCTGCATCTTTTTAGTATTCAAGCTCTGATGTCAATCAAAGATCAGTCACCAACTGAGAATACAGATATCCGCATACATAAATGTACTTTTTAGTGATGAGTGTTTGTCTCTAAGTTTATTCATTTTTAATGTTATCAGATGTGCGGTCAGTCACGCTTATAGAGCCGGCAATAGGTTGAGTTGACCAAAATGTATTAGTAATGTGCACACGTTCGAAGGGGAAAAAAATTCCACAGTCATAGTACAATTGGTTATATATATACATGGAAGGTTAATTTGACGTTGACACCTACACCTGCAGTGTTGTCTATTAAAAAAAAAATCCAGCAGAGTGCAGTAAACAGAAGAATGATTGAACCTTGTATAGCAACAAGGTGAAACCAGGGAGTTTTTATCGAAACAACAACTACTTGGTAAAATGTGGATTTAGCGATGAGATAAGGGTGATTAAAAAATGTCAGAAATGTGATGATGCTACTTTTGATGCATACATTAAAAAGATTCGCCCCGAAACTCCCTCAGTTTCTCTCTCTCTCTGTCTCTCTCTCTGTCTCTCTCTCTCTCTGTCTCTCTCTCTCTCTCTGTCTCTCTCTCTCTCCTTGTCTCTCTCTCTCTCTCTCTCTCTCTCTCTCTCTCTCTCTCTCTCTCTCTCTCAATTTTAACCATACAGCTACAACGTAATCAACAATTTGCAACAAAAATAGTAAGACCCTCAACCAACACCGTACCCCGCGGAGCGGACGAACTTCTTTTAGATCCAACGCAAACTCACATACATAGCTCTAAGGCGATTGGCTGAAGTAAGGCTATTCCAATATTGATACAAAAGAGAAACACTGCACAACAGTATGTAGAGCCACGGTGGTCAATGTAAATCGACACCATCCTGGTACTCCGTGCACTAACCGTCTGTGCTTACACACAGTACAGCGACTACTCAGCTAATTACTAACAACGAAGCAGACAACACAACAAGCGCAGCTAGTGTCATAAATACCGAACTTTGCAAATAACATGTCGAGTTTCAAAGTGGCATGTCGAAATCACAAATAAGATGTCGAAATCAAAAATGACATGTCGAGGTTCAAAATGACATAACGAATTTTAAAATGAGAGGTCGAGATTACGCGTAAAAATATCGAAATGAAAATGTTGATATATTGGCACATATTAACCGAGCAGTAATATCCATTTCAAGCAGTACTAAAATCATCCGCTAACTTCAATCCACGTTTTGAAACTTTCCACGCCCTCTCTGGTGTGCGGTTAGTGTCATAAATGAACTGCACAAATGCAATGCTGAGTTGCAAAGTGGTATGTCGAAATCAGGAGTGTACGGAAGCTTAAAAGTGACATCAAAATTACACGATCTTTTCCCATAAAAGGACATTTTCCGAAAATGTTCAGATCACGCCACAATATCTTCACAAAAATACAGAAAAATGATCAATTGGTTACTTCGAAAGATGTTTTGATTTCAACTATTTTCCTCAAAACGATATGGAAACGTTAAGGTTCCGTCAAATTACAAAGTTAGTCCCTATCAGTGCTGCAGTGGAGTCCCCACCTTCCGAGTCCGAGTCCGAGTCCTCACTGATTCCGAGTCCGAGACCGAGTCACTGGCATTCGACTTCGAGTCCGAGTCCCCATATAGATAAAGTGTACTCTAAGAACAGGAATTTACAAATGATCAATTTTTACACTGCCTTTTATACAATGTTGTTGTATTTTATGGTATAAGCCCTGGGTCTGAATGGCAGTGCATGATTGTTCTCACTTATTATGTTGTGTTTTGGAATATATGCCGAACATGTTTCTGCTCTTGTTTCCTTACTTACTTCGTATTGGCGGAAAGGCACAAATTGACGAATAGGTCTGTTGGGAAAATCGGCGTAGGCGGGATAGCTGTCACTGCGGGTATAGGGTGGTTTGTCATTTTCAAACGATCGTTTAATATTTTCTAATAAGAATTGTTGAAACTGTCAAACTTTGCTTGAGTATACTGCTCTGCTCTTTAAATTTGAATCGGAATATATCGACGACTTTTTTGTAAATGTTCCGGACCCAACCGGCCCTGCATCCGCAGATGTACCTTTGGTACTCTTCACGTGACAGCGCCTTTCTTTCGAATGTGTCTCATCTTTGCATCCGTTTCCACTCATAAGGGTGACTAATACCGAACACTTTTCAAAAGAGTGCATTTGGAATACATATTTGCCAAAAAACAATTGTGCCGACAACCTGACAACATATCAGTTTTGGAAGCGAAAAGCGTGCGTTAGAGGTGAGATGTCTGTTTACATCTTGGTTTAATTGAAGTCTATTCTAGATTGACCTGTAAAGACTAGCTGTGGCAGGTGGAATTCTCTGGCTTCAAACGCACCTTGAATTTAAGCTCTTACATACCATCACCAATTCCTCTACTACATCCTTGTGTGTAAACCGTACCGTAATCCAATAATCCCCAACCACCCACCAGCTTACATGCTCACTGCAGTCAAATGAATGGACCTTATAGTTTAGCGTATGTTATCCAATTAGTGGTGAGGGAAGTTAGGCAGACCAGTTGAAATGAACTAACGATAGCTTAGGAGACCAAATGCCATTTGATAGAAACATAAACCGTATACAGGCCTAATATTTTTTTCCTTTTCCCTAGCTTATTTGACTTTTCTCATTTCAGCTGTGCATTTCTAAATAATAGTATTTTAAAATAAAGAATACGGTATCGGGATACAACTTTTACCACTCAAGGCATGTAGCCAAGGGGGAGGGGGCGAAGGGGAGCTGCCCCTTGAGCATATTTTTGTATTTTTTAAGGATTTCTTATGATGTCGCTATAACTAAAGAAAAGAAAATGTTTAGATGCAACATACAAGGCCTGGGGAGTGCAATTTCCAGCGATCTAGGAGGAATTTTCGGGCAAAATTGTCTTGTAAGCTTCGCGCCAACCTGTGGTGGCGCTACCCTTGGATCAGGGAGGCGATATTAGATGGAGATCCATCGAAAACTTTAATTTATGCGAATCCAATTAGATTGACCTCAGAGTGGAGACAAAATCCTTTAATTGAGGATTTCTGAACTAAAGGCCATTGAATTCCTTTGTCTAGTATCTAGGCAACCTCGTCTGCTCATTCATACCTACAGCGACCCTAACAAAAAGGATTATTTGAAAAAATGCTTTTAAGTCTAACTAGTTGCCTACAGTCAAGTATGAAAGACGTCACTGTTCTGACATTCAAAACGACTGTTTATTGCCAAGGAACCTAATGACGCTTGCTAAAACCAATGCTCATGATTTATGCAAATCAGCAAAAGAAGCATGAGACTAAACTTTGCTGTCGGTTTTTGACCTATTTTCGCATTCGCTCCCATCATCTAAAATACACACCCTTATTGAGCAAGTTATAGGGAACTAGACAAGTATATTGTAAACAGCGTCAAAACGGGTCCAAACTCTCAAATTATTTCTTAACATCTCTTAAGCCTATTGAATCATCAAGAACAACACACAAAAGAGATTATTGTCGGCATCTAGTAAGGTTCAAAGAAAGAGTTTTCGAAGGATCTTTATCTAATATGACCTCCCTGCTTAGATAGTTTGCTTTCGCCGCCTCCTTGGCAAGTTCCTGGCTAAGCGCCTGATCTAAGAGGCCCTTTTGGCAAAAAAATCCTCTAAATCCGCTCTGTAAGGCCTGGATTGGGCCTTATGGATCATCAATTGAGTGCACATTCAATGACATGTACAGATAGCGTAAAATGTTTCCTGAATAGGAGGCACTAAAGTAGCCAAAAATTAGAATTTATCCAAAAATTAGAATCCACTATATTATGGACATTTTCCAGCCAAATATGATCGGTTTCAAAAATATCCCAAAGATAGCTCCATTTTGTATCTAAGCAACATTAAAGTAACAAAAATTTCCAAAAGGGGTGGGGCACATCCCCAGTCAGGAAACTCTGGCTGCGCAACTGAGTCTGCTTACTCACAAACTCCGAAAACAGTATGTTTTGAACCTATGAAATAATTATGAACGCATTGCAACTGAGCCATTATTTCCAATGAGAAAGGATACGTTCAGGTTGATGATTTGTTCAAGGTTAATTTATTTCCAAATTATACTTACGCCTAGGCTCGTCAGTCCCTTCCGTTTCTTGTGATTCTACACATATGTCGTCAAGGCAAATGGAAAGGAACACCATCAGGCCAAGTGGAAATAAGTTCATTGTTCTGGTTTGCTCTGAAGATTGCAGATTGTTCAGAATACGGTTATTTAGTTGAAGAATAATAGTGCTCCGCAAATGTTGTCCTTCCAAATGCTTCCTTTCCCACGCCCTTGTTGAAACATTTCTTGCTGTTCCTAGTCCGTATCACCGTATCTCAGCGAATGAGTAGAAACGTGAACGTAACTGGAGTATTATACTTGTATGATGTTCCTGATGGACTACCAGTCTAGCACAACTGTTTTCTGAGTGTGCACCCTCTGACGTAGGCAAGCAACATTCCATGGTCATCAATAAGCCAGTTCGGAGATATGAATTGCGCATGCGCGTTGAACTATTGCTGTAGGTCAATCTGTGAAAAAACAAGACAGCAGTCACCAGAGCCTGGTACACTTTGTACGTGCTAGTTGGAGGTATTCGTTAAAAATCACTCGACGTAAAAGTATTTCTTAAAATCTGAGAAAAATCACTGCCATCGGAAGGCAGCGGACTTATTTTACTACATGGAATGACCTTCGTAAGCTAAAATCAACGTTTCAACATGGTGAAATTCGTGAGCGAGTTTACAAAACTAGCAGGCACACCAAGTCTCACACCTCTGGCGTGGGACACACACCTCAGAATCACAACTCACGCTCATAAGCTCAACTTACCCAATCACACAAATTGCAGGGTCAGAAGTTTCCCTGAAATTCCCGATGTAAAATCCAAACTAACGTCGCAACACTACCGCATTTATTGCAGGCTTGCACTGAGCTGTCGCGCCAGGTACACGGGTACCATAGTACACCGAACAGGCCTACGTCGTTACCTATGTTTGCTTCATGTACCACTACCGAACTCCCTGTTGCAGATATCGCTCTCGCGGCAAAGCATGTCTCCCCTGATTGCGTGCGTTGCCAATTGCCGATAACAAATTACATGCCATGTGTTATCGTAAACGAATATATTAAAATCGGCGAGTAGAGTTCTTGTCATGGACTTTTAGCGTGGGATATTCTATTCCTCGCTTTCTTCTGCCATTTTGTACATTTTGGTGCTCTCGGCGAACAAGTAATTTTTTCTAAAATTTTGGTCATCAGATTAACCAGAAAAGGATACCAAGTAAATCTCAGATTGTACCAGAGAGCTTCTAGAAGTTTCGAGCTTCCAGGGCCCTGAGGCAGGCCCTGGAACCCGGCCGAAGGGACTTCGCGCTCGTCATGAGTCGCTTTCTGCTTTCCGTTATCTCCCTCCCAGCCACTCACTCACCTTGGCATCTCTGAACTAGTCAGCAGTTTCCTCGTAATCAGACATGAGTCTGTTACGGAGAAAGTTATCCACACTCAACAAATACATTCCGATATCGAACGCAGTCGTTGGCGGCCAACTGGTTAGTCCTTGCTCCTCATTTATCCTTCCTTCTTAATTCCGTTGGATTTGGTAATTTATCATTCGGAATTTTAAGCAGATCATCATATTGTTTGGATTTCGTGCATTCAGTCTCATTAGTAATGGGCTTAGCGTAGTCCGGCATCTGCCTTGCAGCGAAAACAAGTGCAAGTAATTCCTCTTTACGTCCAGAAACTCTCAGACGTCGTTTTCTAAGGAACTCTTGCAACGTCTCAACCTTCCAGAGTCTAATCTCATCTATGGACGGTGAATAAGCTTCCATTGTAACCTGCGGGAAGTCGTTTCTAGTTCGACTACAGCTTCGCTATCGTTGATGTTCTATTCACGCAGCTAGCTTGCCATGGGACCATGACAACCTTTCCACAAATTGACCTTTGACCTATTTCGCAATATTTCTCCATGGGAGAACTCCGAACTCACTTATTGACTGCATTCATCCTGAATAGATTGTACCTGTGCAACTTTTGAAACTAAAGCGGTCGACTTTATTGTGCTGGTATTCCGCCAAGGTCGGAAACTATCAGGACGAAATTTTTCGCATGACGCGCAAAATTTTCTATTGGCCTTCTATTTTTGTTGCGCTATTGAAGTTTAAAAAAGCAAGCAACATAATATGTGTTTTTGGAAGGAATGAATCATTTTTAAGTTGAATGTACTGAGATATGCGAAGTAAAGGAAATGCCTGTTAGGCCCTAGTACTCCACTTGGCCTAACTATTGAGACATTGGAGACATGTCCTTCAACCCTACGTGATACGTGCGGTGCTGGGTAAGTGTTAATTGTCGCTTAACTTTTCATGTTATATTTGTTTTAGTATTTATTATTTCGTTATTTTACTCAATTGCCTGCCCGCCACTGAGGAACAATAGAAGTCACGGTTCGATAGTCTGATATAGTAATGCACCATTGTCGTCATCTTGCTCTTTCGTCTTGTTGATGCCAACTTGGTAATTGTGCAATCCATACAAATAGAGTGAAGTGCAATAAGTTTCCAAACTGTGAGATTTACCCAGTTAAGTTTAGTTCAAGCCCTCCAACAATTTAAAGAACACCTGTTAAGTGCAACTTTCAGTCAAAACAACAGTAGTATCTACTGACTTAACATTGCTAGAGCCATTTCCTGTACACAGGCTGTGGGTAGGCTGTCTGGGTACACTATCTGCATTTTTTTTATTTAAACTTTATTTAAAAGAGGGTAACTCGGTAAGCTTGCGCTTATCTTCCCCGAGGCCCTCACGAGGTAAATCAAAAAATGTACATACATAAATATAAGAATAAAAAAGTAAAGGCAACTGATGAACGATTGAAAAGCTCAAAAACTTAAACAGAAAAAATGAAGATATAAAAGTTGGAACGTAAAACATGATGAAACTTAAAAAAAATAGAACTCTACAGGCAACTTCTAAAATGAATACATAAAAGATAATACAAACACATACAAAAGTTAAACTGGTAAGATACATACATCACAAATGGCACTTCAGTAAAAACTTAAAATTACTTAAAGACGGAGCATTCCTGACCGAGGGGGTGAATCGTTCCATCGTTTGGCACCCAAATACTAGAATCTTTTCTTGTGGATTTCTGTTCTACCTCTGTGCATGTAGAGGGCATTCGTGGTGGATGACCTTAAACCATGGTTGTGAACAGAATTTGTGTATTGGAAAATTTGCGTCATATAGGAAGGTGTTAGATCGTTGAGGTATTTGTAAACCATTTGAAGACTTATGTGCGTTAACTGATCCTCAAAGTTTTCCAGTTGAGTATTTTGAACAATTCGGAGGATCTTTCATTGTATGATGCGTCTAGTATTACACTGGCAGCACTTTTTAAAATCTTTTCAATTCTATTGATGTTTTCGTTTGAGCATGAAGTCCATACCAAGCTACAATAACAGAGAACGGGAATCATATAACCCTTAAAGTAAAATAATCTTGTGGGAATATCTATTTATTGTTTAATTCGTCTTAACATGGCTAATCTTGAGCTGGAGATTGTTTACCATACGTCTTGTACATATAAGCATACTTTTATTTTTCTCAGATTTATTTGCCATTTTGTTATCCTTGCACCAGTTACTTATATTTTTAGAGTCAATATTCAACTGAGTAGAGATTTCAGCTACATTGGAACGTGAAAGGTGGTGTCATCGGCATACATGCACATGCTGATGAATCCGTACTGATGGTGAGCAAATATCTCTCCCCCATAGGAGATAACATGTTTTGCAACAGAGCAACTAGGCTATGTGATTGACGATAAAAAAATTCCAACGTTAACAAAAATTGCAAAGGCTAAGTATGTCTAGGTTACGTTGTAACAATTTCTGTTTACAACATGAAAACAAACTATAAGCTAAAAGTGAAAAAAAACTCTTAAGTGGGTAAAAGGTGCCGTGAAATTTCGTGCTTGTGTGAAGAATTATCGCTCATTGAAAGAAGCAATGGATACGCACAGGGGCCAATTGTCGTCGGGAGTTATGCACTTTACCTTACCCACCATGGCCCTCGAAACGATAAAAAAATTCGCCCTAAGTCACACCTGGTGTCCAAAGTTTTTTTCTTTTTGGTGCCATCTTGATAAAACACAGGTGTACAAATAGATACAATGTCATTACTCAATGACATTGTATGCTAGGTCTAGTGTTTTCGTGACTACACTTAGCATGCTAGCCAGGTGTTTTTCACGGTCCACTCCTAACTTGGTATTTATTTCTTTTCAGTCGCATACAATATAGTGTTGAAGTGGCAAAGAAACCCAATCAGCAAAACTACTGCATTAGAGCAGGTTTGAAAATGGATGTCTCTCAAAAAAGATAAAATCCTTACACTTTTTCATGAAAGGTCACATCACACATAACTGGTTGCGTTATGTTACACATATTTGGTTGCGTTGTATGCCGAGGGTGTTGCAAATAATAGTAAAATATGCACACTTCTTTCGTACATAAACTGAAAACGAGGCAAAAATGACAGGCTGCATTTTCGCTACATTCGCTTAAAAGTGGATAAAATGTAAAAGAGATAATAGAAAAAAATTATGTGCTACAGTTTTCAGTGCAAGGGCAGTCGCGTAACTCCTATGGGCTCGGGCAGTGCTGAGCCGGGGGCCTCCGACCTAAAGGGGGCCCACACTACACTGTTGAACAGAAAAAAATGCCACACTTGGAACACTCAAAGTTTAAGAACTTGGGATTGTACCCGTAATATTCCTTGCTTAAGGAATGGAAATGAGCATTGAGTTCTTTGGACATATCAGCAGTTAAAGTATCAAAATTTTAGCGCGCTCCGCGGGCAAGAAACCTCACCGCATATGACGAAATACCGTCTCAAACATATCTGCATTATTCAAAGGGTGAGGGTTCTATACGATTACGCCAATTGTTCTTGTGCATTGGAGTCATTATGGAGGAGCAGGGCGTTGCAACAATTCGAAGTAGTGGAATTCAGGGGAAGACTCGCCTTTTGATTGGCTGATGTATTTTGTTAGGAATTTAAAGTGTCTCAGTGCAAAGTCTGCACGCAAATTTTGTTATGGGGACGATTTTCAATGCAAAATTTCGGCACGCTTTGCACGCATTCACACGGTACACACTCCATATCTTATAACTATTATTGGGACAACAATACATTATTGTAACCAAAACACTTCCGAAAAATGTGCAACTCCCACCTCTTCAGGGACCCCGCATCAGTAAAGAATCTTAGAGCAATGGTATGACACGAGTAGCATTTACGGTAAATTTTGCTGTGTGCGTTTGTCGTTACACATTTTGTTTAACGAGTACCATGCCACAGCCAAAATATTACTAAACAATATTTTTATGCATGTAACTGACTGGAAGATTTGTATGAGATAATGCACATTTTGCATCTAAGCCACCTTAAATTTACAAACATTTCTCAAAAATGCACAATTTACACTGACCTGTTGGCCAAATGTATCTAGAGTGGGCATAAAGCACCATCATCTATAGTGCCCCCCCCCCCACCAATCGCCAACCTCTGGTGGCGCCACTGGGCCTACTGATAGAGGGCTCTTTGGTCGAGGAGCTGGGGCCCCTAGGCTAATCGTTTCGTCGCTCTGTAAGGGGGGGGGTTGTCAGCAATTTCAAAACGAGCATCGTTTTGATTATTTTGGTTGCTTCAGCCTAAATTGTACTTTTCTTAATTCAGCATTTGGAGGTCTACTTTTATAGAGTAGGCACGCGTAAATGACATGTTTTTTGTCAGGCCAGCAGAGAGCACTGCTGGCCTAGTGGTTAAGGTATTGGACTTGTGATCTAAGGATTGCCGGTTCAAATCCCGCCTGGGTC
>WURT03011885.1:0-16335 GCA_009936505.3 Holothuria glaberrima | reverse complement strand
AATTTCTTGTAGGGAAACACTTTTTTCACTAAATTTTTCGAATATTTCTTTGAAATTGTATTTAAGGAACCTCTTATCATTGAAAATTTCTCTTAGGGGAAGCCAGAGAGACATCGCCTGTCGTTAAACTTCTTCCATCGACAACGGCTCGAAACAACGTACAACCCCAGCTAAAAACAGCTTTTCATAACTATGTTTTGGTCGAGTATATGTTCTTTGATTACGCGTTATCAGGAGATACCACTTGTTCCTACACCCATTCTCGACAGTTCCAGCCCACCATCATCACAACCCAAATGACATATTCTTTGACATAACAAGGAAAACAGCTGTCCTTTTCAAGAAACATGTTGCAACGTGCAGCTCTTTGCTTCTAAAATGCTCCAAATACATGTTTCATCTTGCGTATAGTCTTTTGCTAATTGATATATCGTATACGTCTTCACTATATCCTTTGCTTAGTCTGTAAAATTTTCGGTTTAGAAAAAAATCATACATGCAATGCCTCCAAGTGAACTTCAATATGTTACCTTCGGCGTACCATAGCACGCTTTTCTACACGTTGATATCAGTCCGTCTCATGTTCATCCCAACCAACCATACACGCGACAGTGTAACGTTTTGTTGTGAATTATTGGGAGCAATATGACATTCATTTTATCAGCTTCCCGAGTATTTACACAATGGTGTTCTAAATAACTGCCTGTTCTTTTTGGAACAAAAAGAACCGATCATGAATTGCACTTACTACAGAGCACAGTAGTCCCACTGGCAGTGATGTCATGAACAACGATTTCATATTTATCAATATTTTACTACCAGCATCGACCGAAGTCACCAAATATTTGGACTACCCAGTAGGTCCTCTCTTTCATTCGCCACAACATAATGCAAGATCTGAGTACTGAGGCATATATCAAAACGAAAAAAAAAAAACATCAAAATTTACTTCTTTTATTCTCTTCCCACACAGTTCCAAACACGCCTCCGAGTCCCCCTAACTGTCCTGCTACCGGAGTAAGGGTCACATCTGTTGGAGGGAGTCAATCAGCTGTAGCTAACTATGGTCCAATTTTCTGTAGTGATGCTGAAGACGGCACAATAGAAGCAGTCTGCAACCTTGTCTCTGGAAGTCGATTTAACATTGGAAGCAGTAGAGTAACATGTACCTGTACAGATAGTGGTGGTCTTCAAAGCGACTGTAGCTTCTATGTGATTGTTATAGGTAGGACTTTTATTTTTATTTTCTTTCCCCAACTGGTTTTCAATACTGTTAGTTTGCGCAATTATCAAGTATAATAGTTTTGCATGACAAAAGATCCCAAATTGACTGTTTTGTTTGTTAGCCCTGAGCAGCTATAACACATCGTGAGATTCAGATGACAATAAGATTACAGTTATAGATAATAAAATACAAGGACCAGTGCTGCAGGACCACTTTAGTAACAGGGTGTCATATTTGTGACAATCTCCAATTGCATAATGAAAATGATTGGCTTTCAAGTTCATACGTAATAGAATTGTGCAGGTTGTCTTCATTATTTCCGTAGTAGGAAAGACACAACCAGGTCCTCCAAACTGCCCTAACAATGCAGAAACTGTTGTTACTGTTTGACGGAATCAAACAGCTGTAGCCAATTATGGCCATTTTGTCTGTAGTGATGCTGAGCAAGGCTCTATAATAGCTACAAACGAACCTTCTTCTGGAAGGTCATTAAACATAAGTGGAAACAATGGGGTAACGTACTTCTGTGATAACGGTGGCCTCGTTGCAAATAAAAATTTCTTACAGCCATTATTGGATTCCCAGTGTCAATTCAAAAGTAATCCGTGGAATATCAGGACATACAAAGACATCCCAGTTGTTTACAAATCAAAATTACGAGTGTGGAAAAATTATTTAAAAGCGGAAAGCGGAGACTGAGCCTCCCTCACTGTCAAAATAGAAGAGTAAAGCTGGTCGTCTCGTCCGCTTTGCAATGACGTTGTGCTTCACAAACTACACAATACGAAGAAGGCTAAAGGAAAGAAGTCAATTAAAGTGAGGGCGCTGTTTGCTACTCTGAAGAATCTGTCTCTGTGGCCATGATCACAAGCTGTTCATTGCATTCAATCACTTCACATGTGTTCACACAAGTGGTGTTAGCTTCAGCTACTATAAATTCCAAAGCCAAACCCTTTTTTCACCGTAGACTGTCATATTAGAAAGACTTATTTGACTTTCATTACAAAATGTTACAGCAATATGGGTAGAAGGAAAGGAATTTTTGGTATGCAAGCAACAGCCTTGAAAAAGGCCATAACTTTGTTTTTGTTGCCTCTGAAGTACATGTTGCCTGTGCGGACCTCTCACCTATACCTTCAAGTAATGAAGAGCAGAGTAGAGCCTGTCACAAGACTGAGAACAAAACGCTTGACAAGGAACTCTATGAGAAGGCGGTAAATTAAACATTAAAATGTGAGGCGATACTGTCTTCTACAGTGTTGCTTAGACCTAACAGGCACTGCACTAGCAAACTTGATAGATTAAGACAAGGTGACCACAACAAAAATGTAGATCAGAGGGCAACAGAATAGTGCTTTGACGACCTCATTAATAGTTACACAAGAAGCTATAATGGCTCTCCTTGAGGCAAGCAAAATGTAGTGGCCTCCTAGTCTCTCTTGCTTCTCTAGAGATTCAGGTTGGACTAAGTACAAAAGTATTTCTCAGCTGTCATCTGTGTGGTTTCAAAAGCCAGCTTTTAAAAATCTACAGAGAAATACACAGAGGTAAAAACAAACCTGGGAAGAATCTTTTTGAGTTAAATGTTGAACTGCAGTTGGGTTTGCATCAGACCTCCATAAGTTCTAGTGGAGCACGCAGACTGCTTAGTAGTCTCTCACTGCCATGTCCTTCTGCAAGTGCACTACAACGTTCTGCAAACAAATGTGGACCTGAAATGGAAAAAGTAATTGAAAATGACATGGCTGAAAAAAGGGGAATAGTTCACCAAATTCTTTCACTGCGTGGCTTACCTAATAATTCTCCAATTTGTGCTGAATAAGACCGCCAATATAACAGTCCCCTGCAAAATGCACGGAGTAAGACTCCATTCGCCCCAGCGAACCTGAGTAGAGATGCATTAGAGACTTTAACAGAGGACAAATTCGTGATTGGGTTCCACCATACTAACAAGCCGTGCATGACGGATGAAATGAGAAGGACAAAGGGTGAAATTGTAGAGTGCCCTGGGCATGAGGGTTGTACTGCAAACTTGCGTCAGATAGACAATATCTGGGACGAAGAACTAGGAGGTAAAATGTGTGCTGCACAGTTTTTATCAGGTACGAACCCAATGAAGGTGAAGTAACTGACGACCGATGCTGTTGGAAAAACTTCCAAGGGGTTTGGCAGTTTAATGACTGCAGCATCTGAAATTTCGACAGAAAACCTTTTAGATGAAGTACATTTAAATAGGTCACTGCGTAAAACCCTAACAAAGACCAATTTTTCACACGCAATTTTCCCTGCCAAGAGGCAGGCACAGAAGGTCATAATGAAGAAACATTTTGCAGAGGACTTGTCTTATCGTGTTCAAGCAGAAGTGACTGCTTGCAGAAAAGTTCTAAAGAATGACCAACAGAAAATTACGAAGTCCATTTCGGAGTACATAGATATCCTAACAAAATGTTACAGTGGAGACCACACAGCTTGTTTTAAAATTTTCATTTGTCTGCAAAAGGGGTAGGCAGTACTCATTTCCGTACATTTCAGATGCTGACAGTTGCAAGATTCGCAGCCCATTGGGGAAACGTGTATGCAAGCAAAGGCTTTGGTTCACCAGGTTTCAGACATCCACACAAAAAGCAGCAGCTGTTAATAATGCATTCAAGGTTACTAACCCCAAGCACAGTGAAACATTCTCCAGAAACGGTCGCTACAGGGACCATAGTGCAATACACCTTATTAATAAAGGGGCCTGGAGCATCTGTTCTGATTAAAATGGCGGCTCTGGGAATACAAATTACTGCAAATAGCCCATGCATACGAACCTTGTGACACATGCAACAGAAAAAGCGTTATGACACATTACGGAAGAGATATCAACAGCACAAAAACAGAAGACCGAGGCTGCGGCAGAGAAGGTACCATTAACATGAGAAAGCTAAAAATGTCTCCTCTCATAGTGAATACAAGAAAGTTCAGTTAAGTTGTAAATGACATGACCACAACTATTCAAGACAAGCAACCTTGGACCAATACTTCTGGCGCTAGAACATTCATGTGCAAGAGCAACTATACCTCTTTTGTTAGGTTAGGCTAGGCCTAACGTTATACAAAGTTATGCACCCCTAGCCTAACTCTCGTTACCACTGCATGAGAAGGAATCTAAATCATAGCATTAAGCTAAGAGAAAGGAATTACATCTAAGTATCTACCACTTATATTTTTGACTGCACAGATTTTTTTTTCTTTTTACTTGTACTCACCGAATGATTTAAGTCACACATCAAAGCAATTCGTAAATTTAGCGTAACTGCTCTGTGTTTAATTCTAATACAATAGGGCCAGCATTCTGTTTCTACGTACCATCCACCGCCTGGACACTTCAGTAAGCTGTACGGTAGCTTGCATGAAATGAAGGAATGCTATATTCTTTTAGAGTTATCACTGCATCTGTAATTAAAGGTTTTGGTATCAATTTGGTTCGTTTGAGGTATTTATTTACGTTTTAACCTAAAATCGGCAAACCCGGGGCTAAACACTCTCAAGCGTGAAATCGAGGGACGTCCGCTCATGCCTTGTGTAAACACTACATATCAAGTACATTAAGACTTGTCTGGTGCTAATTCATATTGATTCCCAAAATACTAGATTTTGCTTTAGGTAGCACACCCCCATAAATCCTCCATTGACTCACACACTAATGCTCAAAAGGGAGGTGGCCTCTAAAACCTTGTCAAAGTTTTCACCAGCTAAAAGCTTCCCCTCATAATATAGCTGACAAGTTGGCCATTTATTGCACTTTCAATTTACCATAGCATGACCATGAAGATTTTTTAGCTAAAAGAGCTCTAACTGAAGCTTACCTTCACACAGGCCCTTTTACTCACTCAAATCGTAATATACGTCCGCCAGCTTTTCGGCCCACAACTTCACCAAAATTGCCCAAATCGACCCCCTTTTCGCACCACTGATACTTTATTAAGTATACTTTTATATCAAATCCCACATTGAATAACATATCCAGAAAGTTGCCCAAATGTCTCCTATAGTGTTTATTTATGAAGGTGAACAAATGAGCGCATTAATATATACTGTTTAATGAGGTGTGCTACCTTATCACTTTATGTCTTATTCAATAATATATTCGCCTCTCCCCTTTAAACCTTCCCCAAAGTCGGTGGTCCTAAGCGTCCAGATCCCACACACAGCAACTTCTTGAATGGATTAAACGTTTATTTTGTGAAAAATCGTTTATGATTTCTTGTTGCTCGAGGGTGCGCGTTTTACATAAAAAGGTTAATTTTACTAGAAATGTGCTGTACAGAAAAAAGCTCGTGTGTCATATTCGTCTTTACCTCTTACCAATAACGTTGCCTAAATGCACCGAAGTGGATATGAGCGTTATTTGTTGGGCATACATGGACAAAAATCCCCTAGCGCTTTGGAACCTTGCAGGCTTTTGTTTTGCCCTTTTTTGGAAAATTTAAAAAAAAAACAAATTAGTATCAATATCATTGACTCTAGCAAATTTGCATTGAGAGCATGTGTTCACGAAGCAAGTATAGACTAAAAATATGCCGACTAATCGGCAGTCTGAGGAGACTAGCTGCCTCCCCAATATTTGCAATGGCCCTGTAATTTCATGAAGGGAAACATTTTTTCACTAATGTTTTTCTGAATATTTCTTTGACTAGGCCTGTTGTCCTTAGTCCAGCTGGGAGATGGGCCTTATCGTGCGCCGCATTTTTGCAGTCCGGAATATGTGTGCAATCGATTTTACGGCATATAGGCCGGCATTGTACTGAAAGTAAAGTCTAAGAATTATGAAGCAACCATGCTACCTCTGTTCGTATATTAAGACATTGATAACGTTGGAGATTCATGCTTTTCTCTTAAATCTCTCAAGTAAGCATTGTCCGGTCTCGAGGGGTAAGGATCAGTCAGCTTGTAGATTTCGCACTCACCTGTAATGCTACACGTTGTAGCTATGGTTTAACTATACGCAGAAGTCATTACAGACTAGGTGTGTATGGAAATGCGTTTAACTAGTTAACAGTGACTAATTTTTGCGTTCAAGTGTTGAGAAGCTATCGCAAAGGTCGAACATGATTATTCTGACAAGTTTGACCTTCGTGATCTTTGCGTAGTGCTTGGAGGCTCTGCAGATACTCTGCTTTTAGGTTAAATAATAAGAAGATTTCTAATCTGCTGAGATAAAGTAAGATTAGATTTAAACACAAATATCTGTTCCAACAAAGTTTTCGGTGAGTGTAGGAGGAATATCAGAACTTGGATTTTTTCTTGTTTATTGAAAGCAAAACTAAAACTTTATTTTTATTTGGTCTTTATTTGGTCTTTGACCTGTTACTCTAAATGTCTGCGAGACGTGAGTTCTTGTTGCCATGCACCTCAACACCACGTTTGAAAGTAATATTATTTTCACTTTTGGGGCATGTACAATAAAAATTGTCACCTGATTCTGACTTTGTAATCTTTTAGCACCTAAGTACAAATGTTAAGTTGTGCAAAGTTACCTGTCTACTTTAGAGCTAATCTAAGACGTTATGCCCACCCGCTTCTTCGTTCTTTTTATGGCCAAATTTTAAAAGTGTTCATATTGACCTTTGGCCATTCATTCTAAAAATCTACTAGACAAAACTGCCTACCATCATGCACCCACCATCCAAAGTTGGGGAAAACCTTCCTTTTAGTTTAGGAGAAGTTCGTGACGCAAGATTTAACAGCGAAAATACCATGTGAACTCCTAACCTTCTCACTTTTATCTCATGCTAAATTCTAGTGGTTGAGCACTCTTTCTAAATACATCAAACGTGTTTGTACATGTAACATCTTGCTACTTTTGGTTCTGTATAGTATTATCGAAATCGAACAAAAAGATAAGACACCTACCCCACTCAGTTTCAAGCCAACTACGTAGTCAGTCAAGGAGCTGTTGTTGTAAAAGCAAACATTTTTGCAGACAACTGTTATACAAGACCAAATCTTATGGATATTTGGCCACATGACCAGATCACAGGACCACCATCACTCTTTTCTATGCCAGCCCTGAGTAGCAGGTGGAAGACATTAAACTCTGCCTTCCTGTAATTTCATGGTTACTATTGCTTTGCAACTGTTAGAGGTTAAAGTGTGTACTTGTCACAGGTAAATGAAGCATAATATCTCATCTCCCACAAACATGGTATGTGGGGATGAGATTTAACCGATACATAATTTGATCTTGTACGAACTTAGGTTGTATCTTTTTTTAATAGAATTTTACTATGGGGAAAATCTCTAACTGCTTGGTGAAGAAGACTGACTGCCATTAATTCATATCTGATAAGATAACAGGCTGTATAGTGGCTACATACAACCCTCCTTCCGGACGTTTATTCAACATAGGAAAAACTAATGGATTAACGTGTACCTGTTCTGATATCGGTGGCCTTCAAATTAGTCGTAACTTCTTTGTGAATATTTTAGGTGTTACATTTGTTCTTGTTGGACTTCTTTAAGTGGTCCTTAGTTAAAGTTGGCACCATCAGTATGTATTACATTGTTGCAAAATTAAAATTTCAATTTACTTTGGTGTGAATAGTTATGTTAAACATCATGACTTTAAAACAATGGTTACCTCATTTATAGATTAACAATGCAAAATTCAGTACAAGAGCTGAAATACTTTACCAACGTGTAATACAGATCTTGTCTAACTATTTGGAAATGCTAGTTATAAACAGATTATTATATTTTTGTGAAAATCTCAGAATGCTTGATGAAAAGATTGCTTTCCTTATTTCATATCTGATAAGAGTTGTGCAGGTAGTTTTCATCTATTTCCGTAGAAAGAAATACTCCACCAGGTCCCCCAAACTGTCCTATCAATGGAGTAACTGTTGTTACTGTTGGAGGGAGTGAAACAGCTGTCGCTACGTATGGCCCTTTTGTCTGCAGTGATACTGAACAAGGTTCTATAACAGCTAATTGTAATCCTGCTTCTGGAAGTCAGTTCAGCATCGGTGGGTTGAATACAGTTACTTGCACTTGTACCGACAGTGGCCGTCTGCAAAGTAACTGCAACTTCCGTGTCATAGTTTCATGTAAGTTACGGTGTTAATTCTCGATACACGTTAAGGTTGAAAAATATTCCTTAATCAAGAAATAGTGACGTGATAATATTAGCATTTAACTATAACATTGTTTCTATAACATGAAGATACAAGGGTGAAGATAGTGTTAATTCATAAGCGACGGATACAGTCAGTACCCACTCCTTTCAAAATTAATCTTGTTCATCTTTTACATCTATGCCAAGCTAAAGATAAATCACATCGAGTTTACCTGTATGTTTGAACAATTCACATTGTTTGAAAAGACTATAGTTTATTTTCAGCCTGTTCCAACGAGTCTTCAAGACCTCTTGTATTACTGTAATGACAGTATAATTGTTGCATACAAGCAATGTTTGATGTTTTACCGAAAATGTAGTAGACACGCAGTTTATCGTTATAAGTTCATCAAGAACGTAAATGCAACCAAAAAAAGGATTACATTATTTCACACAGTCACAGAACTACTCGAATTATCCTGGGAACACATCTCTTATGTAGCTCATCTGTTTACGTTGATTCGTTGAATGAATTTGCTAATACTAATGGGAAAACAGGGGAAAAAGATGAGAATGAATGAATAAACTCCAAAGGAGATTTTTTGGTCCTCTCGTTCATTGCCTAATTACTGAACGGGCTCTTTTGAAAAGTGGCAAATGGAAATAACTCAATATTTTGTACTTATTACAAGCAAATTGGCACTCTGGATAAATGTGCAATAGAAGTGGTACTTAAAACAATAGTCCAGACCCACATTTATGTTTGATATGTTAAAGAGGAACATATTTTAAGCAATCTGTAAAATTTTCTTTCATTTCCTATGCTCGGTTCTTGAGATGTTAGCATTTGAAGTTGACACATTTTCTACGAAAAGTGAACTTGTAGTAAGCAGGTGTGACGTCATGGCTTCACATTGAGGACCAATGTTTTGTATTTCTTTATTTTTCATCATATTGTTTTGACCTTCGATTGATTAGGGTTGCTATCTTGCCCCTAAGGCATGAAAGTTTTAGAAATTTCACCTCTCAGGATGCATAAATGGTATGAATATTTTCGAGTTTTGTTGTATAAAATTGTTAGTAAATTTTAAAGTAAAAACAAAGCATTGCCCTTCAATGTGAAGCCATGACATCACAGCTGCTTGCTTGAAGTTCACTTTTGGTAAGAAATGTATCAACTTCAACTGCTAATATCTCCAGAACCGAACATGAGAAATGATTGAAAATTTCACGGAATGCTTAGAATATGTTCCTCTTTAACATATCAATTTCAACTTTGGATCTGGACTATTCTTTTAACATATGTAGTTCCTTTTTTGTCGCTCTTTAATTTTGGGTTTGCCCCAATGATTTGCATTTTTCTTTCTGCATGTTGCATTAAGTAAGCGGCCTTCAACAGAGGTAAGTATCATAGCCTAATACTAAGTTAGTTTTCAGCTAGGTTTCTTATGGTTTCTCCATTGATGGCTATGTTACTCGACGGGCTTAAATGATTTTGATGCATTCTTCTAATTTTGTTTGGTATTCAGTCTCATGACAGTGCCGTATATTACATGACCAAACTGAGACTGTGTGTCAAAAATGTTTTTTTTTTCGCGAAATCACAATTATGGTAATTAAAGAAATCATTTTTTTCAAATCGTAATATGATAATATGTGCATTTTAGAGTCTATCATTAAGGTTAAAAAATAGTTCTTGATGGCCTCTTCAAGTTTTAAGACACAGAAAATGAGCCACAAATAGTGAATTTCTATACATGTGAGCAAAAACCAAAAACGATTCTTTCGTAGGTTCGGATGCATGCAGCTTCAATAATCGGTGTGTGAACGGTGGTACATGTAGAGTGTACCCTGGGTCGTGTAAGCAAACCTTTTGTGACTGTCCTCCATGCTTTACTGGTACCTACTGCCAAACAGGTAAGTAGAGCTATTTCAGGAATTCATAGTACAACATTGAGGCAAATTTCTGGCTTCACCAATACAAGCTTTTCCATTGCCATTTTTGCTATCAAATCACTTTTACTATCGGCATAACCTTAATATTTTCATAGTATTTCATCCTCATTTATAATTGTGAAAAACTTTAGGAAATATTGTTAGTCTGTTTTCCTTTTTTGCTATGAATCTAGCGGTCAGCCCATGTGATGTCAACCGATGCCAAAATGGAGCAGTCTGTGTTCCGAAAGGACAAAGCTGTGACTCTTACACCTGTATTTGTACTGGATGCTCTACGGGACCATTTTGTAATGAAGGTAATCCTCGCTTATAATTGCACAGTTCTATGTGTAGACCTCATGAAGATATTGAGATTAAGATATTTCACTGCAATATGGACGAGCCTTAACGACGATTAAGAAAGATTCAGTAGAGATCTGGCCCGAGAGAAGAAGCCCACGATGGTTTTTCCACACATAACCCCTTCTTGCAAAGAATGTAACGCATGATCACAACTTAACCAGGCTAAAATTAAAAGCCGTGAAAGACCTATAAAATAATACTCAGAACTGCTGTGTAACACTACAGCTCCTTTTAGTTATTCGAGTCTTTGTATTGTTCCAGTGATACTTCAACCAGGGAGGTGTTAGGGAGGAGATTCAACGTTCTACAGACTCTTTGAAGTAATGTTCGTTGCCAACAGTTATCTTGCCTTTTCTCTCAAAATTCTTTTCTCAATACCTAGATCAGCTAGGATCAGTGATGCGTTGTTAAAATGACAATGAGAAGATACGCTCCTAACGTTAAACTCGTTTACATTTCATTGCCAGCCGTCATGCAGAAATGTAAAATTTTAACCTTTCGTCGTTATTCGTCACACTATATATCATTTCATTATATTCAGCTAAGAATTTCTTTACAACTTACTTTTTGAATGTGTTTCTTAATGATGGCAAATTTGCTAAAAACTGAGAGAAAATTATAGGCTTAAACAATGTTTCCAGCAGGTGACGTATAAAAACCGTGGGGGCACATTTGAGGTGTATTATTTAAACGTTTGTTGCCAGTCGTTTTACTGATAATCTTGATTAAAGGATGGTCACTGGCAGAAACAAACCTTACCTCAAAGCATGTATAAACAATGGCCTTTGTCTCCGGATTACTTGGAAAAGAAAGGAGATCATCATTAAAAGGGTATAGTCAACAGAGTCTTAACAATAGGAACAAAGAGACCCGTCAATCAAATGGCAGTGCATGAAAATTCATTAAATCATTTTCAAGTACATATTGTCTGACAGATTTGGTTGTTGTATCTCCTTCCTAACACCTTCCTGCTACAACATAGACGTCAGTTATGCTCTACGGTGCGGCATGTCTTTGAGAGATTGTAGAAGGCGAAGAATTGCTATGGGTTTTTTAATACTGTCAGGCAGTTAATTATTTTGTTTTGCATTAGCCGTAATGCAATTTTTAAAAGCTCTTTAAAACTTTGTAAGAAGTAGCCAAATAGAAAATATGGAGGCAGATCATGAAGTTGCACATCTGATCACCCTTACAAGTATGTATGGGGTCAACCATCTCTATTGTATTGCATAACCCGCTTCTTTCACAAAATCAAGCCTAATTGAACGTTCTTCCACATTTCACTTTAGCCCCTATCTTAGAAACAAAAAGCATTTTATTTTTTCGTTTTGCTAATTAACATATCATATGGCTTAATAACTTTTTTCGAACAAACCGATAAGCGTATAATGTATAAAATCAATACCCAGCTAATTATACTTTTGACGTATCACATCATTAATTAAACATGCACCAAATATCATGGTCAGATACCTGCTCACTCAGTTTGATATTGATCCGACCTACAGCTGGTGAAGGCTTTTCGACATTGTTTTCTCAAAATTTATGGAAAATTTATTTTCACTTGCATTCGACTTTTCTCCCCACCCAAAAACCATTAATATAAAATTTGCCTCTTCAGTTCACGATGTGCTTTATGATAAGCGAATGATGACAAAAACTATTTTCTGTAATCTTTGACTTCTGATCTTTAACGTCATGAAATATGCAGCCAAAAATTGTTATAATGAGTTATCCATCCGCCAAGTTCGACATCAATTTGACTTACGGCTTAGGAGTAGTTGACGACATACTCTTCGGCAAGCACCCGCACCCATCCATTCAAACAGTCACTTAGACGCTCAAACACAAGTTTACAGATGTTACTTTATAGAATTAGAAGTGCAATATTTCATTCGCCCATAGATAACATGTATGATAACTATTCACCAAGACTGCATTGGAACAGTTTTTCATATCGCTCAAATTAGTATTTATATTTTAATATTGATAATCATGAATACTATGCTATTTATCTTTCACCAGTGCCTAATCCTTGCTCCCAGTCACCATGCCAAAATGGAGGGGTATGCACCAACACTGCAGATACATGTGCAAGTTATTCATGTGAATGCATTGGCTGTTTCACAGGATACAACTGCCAAACACGTGAGTCTTCACATAAATTGTTCCCAATCAAGTGAGGCTTGTTTTTGCATATTTAGTTTCTTCTTACTTTAATGATGAACAGCAAGTTCAGGTATTTATTCAATGTTACTCTTTTTTGCTACCCTCACATTCCGATTTTTTACAAATTTTTCCCTCCCTTAGGGGATTGAAGATCTTGTATGATTTCCAGTTCAATATACGTGGTTAATACGTTTGAAAATGACCACAGGAGTTTGGTCATGAATGTTTTCGATAACCTCCAAGGAAAAGCTATTGTATCTTTAGAAAGAGTACAATAACGTTTCGAAAATTGCAAATTCAACAGAATGTGAAATATACCTTTCTACACATTTTAATGGCCAAATGGCAGTGCTTTTCAAAGTGCCATTATCTATTACAAGAGGAAGAGCTTTGCACGCAACTGCCATGTGAGAGGAAAATAAGAGCTTTGCGTTGGTCAATGTGCACTACACCGTTTATGTAGTTCAGTATTTAAAGAAACGCAAATTGGTGTGTTGACACTTCATCGCATTCGATTATAAGCGTATGTACATGGAATATGCGTCAACATGCGGGGGAAGGGGAGCATGTCCTCCACAATTTTGAAAGTGTTGGGTTATTCCGCTTTTTCCAGCGGCTTAACAGAAATACCAAACGCCTGTAAATTGCAGAACAGCTGATTGAAAAAGTCAAACTCGAAAATGTTAAAAACAGTCAAATTAGTGGATTAAAATCATGGGATATTGCTTCTTCCTATCTGGCCTCCAAATTATCCAGGGAGCCAAGTGAGCCAACAAAAAAGTCAACAAAAAGGTCAACAAAATGAACTCTGTCAACGAAACTTTAAGCGCGGGTCACACTACAGCGATTTCCGATCTGATTACGGTCTGATTTTTTTCAGTTTTAGTTAACATCTTCTCCAGCGCCGGCACGAGTAGTCCGATAAAAGCTAACCGTCGATGTGACGTCACGATTTAATTAGTCCAACAGTGACCATCAAACTACCTCTCCTTAACTGTAAAGGACATAAATTATGTTTGTATTACTTTCACTCCGTCTGTAGCAATACCTGACCCATGCCTCTCAGCCCCATGTTTAAATGGAGGATCATGTCGACGGGAACCGCTGACCTGTCATGGACACATATGTAAATGTTTACCAGGATTTGGAGGTGTGCTGTGTGAGAACAGTAAGTATGCACATCTATTCCTTGAACAGGAGTAATTTGTCTTCTTTTCATTATCGTCCAAATTCACACCTGCTAGTAAAACACTCATGTGAAACAACTACGCTATTACCGGTGTACGTTAGTACAGTCCCAGTAAATATATACAAATAACGTCACATATGTTTCTGATAATAAATCTGAACACCATATTTAGATGGGCTTAGAAATATTTTTTGTTAACCTGAACAGTAAAGTTATGAAGTATTTGAAACATGATACGAGTTTAAACAAAACATTTTATTACCTTTAAGTGGTGTTTGATCATTGGAAGGGTAGACGGTAACATTATCTGAAACGATGTAGGTAGATCCTTGTGCCAAAAGTGTATTTTGTTGTTGTCGTTTTTTTTTCTTTTTTGTATACTGGTTGATTTGCAGTTTTATCCACATCATGAAATCAAAACCAAAAGTTATTTAAACAGCTAGAAGATGCATATTTTACAGTTAAGATTTATGAGAAATATATTTATTCGCCACGACTCTCATAAAAAGGTTAACCATAATTAAGCATGAAAAATTTTAAACGATCTGGTCAATTAACAGCACACACAGACATAATTTATCAGGAATATATACGTTTATGTTTGTCGGACAACAATGACTTCGCTTCGATACTACCATACACTTTACTATATGCTCACTGCAACCTTTAATAAGTTTCTGAGCTTTATTTTTGGATCAATTCCTAAGCACCGCAGACGTAGGCGAAGAAGGAACGGGCTGCTGATCGCAGACCCCATTTTCGGCAAAACGTTTCTACAGAATGGTGTTACCCACGTCGCGTGAAGTGTAGGCGTCTATTGGTCACAGTAGTATCTATGGTTATGCCGTGCGCGTGTGCTGTAAATACGGTTACTGCATGTTCATTTTGCCCTTCAGTTTGATGGCAATCCCACTCGCGTGACGTTACATGAAATGCCAATATATGCTACTTCTAGGCAAACATGCACTGCGAATACCCTGAATATGGACATAAATAGAATGGTTACATGTGTGTGTGTGTCAAAGTGTCAGTAATTAACAGGTATGTATGTGGCAAAAAAAAAACGCAAGAAGGGCGCCGAAAATTGGCCGCCAATGGTCAATATAGCTGCATATTGTCTACGTTGACAACACAATGAGTGATATGAAGGGATCCCGTCAGCACAACCAGACCACTAGGGATCATGCCTTAAAGCCATAGCCTACAGGCTACAATTAGCAAATATTGCAGGTTTTGCCAAAATTTGAAAGGTACTCCGTCCTCCCTATGCAAATCATTAGAGAGGACTGTGTCACCCATACCTTACACCAATATAAGCAATATCTCTGCAGTTGACAAACTCTACGGGTAGATTGAACATAGATTTACTTCCCGAGGAAATGTGCTTCAATGTCTACGACTTTCTATTGATCGCCAAACTTACACTTTGACTTGTTTGAGGACGAAGGTGGCCAGAAAAATTATATTAATGACTTTTAAGTCATCAAAAAGCCTAACTTCATACAAATATGAATAATTTACCACTTTTGCAAAAATGTCATGGATATTTCGTTCCCCTACAAAATTATTAAAGGGGACTATATCTCAAATTTACAACATTAGCATTTACTTTGCTCGTTGACCAAATGTCGGAGGACGAAAGGTAGTCCATACCCCAAGCAAATTATTCGTGGGACAAAGTCCCCATTACTCGTGATCCCTGTCCTTGTCTTAGCCACCTTAGACGAACAAAAATCTTCAATCGAGAGGAGTCTCCCCCAGTTAAACACCTAGTCGGAACGGCACCTCTGCACTAGGTGACAAAGACATAGTCCCACACCGGGTGCAAAATATCGTAGATACGTATAAATTGCACATTTACACCAACTTTCTGGGTTTATATGGGGTGGGATTACGACATTGTAGTTTTCCGCGATCACCACATTCTGGTGGCGCCAATCGGACTGTAACTGAAAAAAATGCCCCTTCTGTTTCTGAATGGGACATAATTGCAGCCATTTAATGTCTGTGATTAACCTTGCAAGAGTCACCAGACTGCACAATTTCATGAGAAGTTTCCCCTCCCCCATGCCGCCTCCCTTTCCTTTTCTGGCTAATACGTTTACAAGAAATAGTCTTTTATGATAAATAATGTGCAAAACTGGGATGTAAAACTAGATTTTTACGACGTTCACGTGCAAACGTAATCAACTGATAACATAAAAAGGCGACTTTAGTAAAATGTAATTGTGTGCACTCCTGGGCGCTTCCTTGGCGGCACATGGGCAGACAGCGAGAGCTGAGCTCTCGCGCGTCTTTCCTAGCTCACGCGCGGCTCGTAACTGGCGTAGCTGCCCGAAAATTCCGTCACTGCAATGA
>WURT03011874.1:0-16336 GCA_009936505.3 Holothuria glaberrima | reverse complement strand
CCCACCATGGGTTAGCCCCTCAGACTAGTAACTTGGGAAAATTAACTGTTACCATGGCAACGGTTGCTATTTCAGCCAGCATTGCCGTATATAGCTCAACAGGCAAAGTAACTACAATATCTCATCCTCCTCACGGAGCGATGAGATAATAAAAATGGGATCTCCAGGTACACTGAACATGTAATTAAGTCAACTAGGATAGCATGCACACCTACTAAACTCTTTAAGTCCCTGAGGAAAGTGACTTCTAGCACACTTAGAAAATCTCGTAACTCAAGTGCTGAGATGAAAGACGCCTGGTATGAATATAATCGGAACAAAATCATTTGTGCCTGTTCAATCACAGGCAAGTATGCAAAAGCATGAATACTATTACATACTCTAAGTCTGTTAGATAATATGTATAATGAGATTCCTTGATTGCTCATGGCCATCAAAAACTAATCAAGGCAAGTGACTTATGGGAGCTACTTGCCAAAAAGGACCAGTTGTATTTTTTTTTTTTTTTGTGCATATTTACGAAATAAAAAGTAACACTAAATGGTAATAAGTGCCTTTTTTGATTTACAGTTGTAGAAGGATTACATACGTACTGTATGTTGGTACAGTTTAAAAAAAATCAGTTGTACTTTTATCACCATGATGTCAGATGTAAAGCACATGTTAATACAGCAGAAAGAAACAAATTAAAATAAATGTTACTGTAAAATGGATTGTTTCGGTAGTTTATAGTTTTTATTTCCATCATTTCAAGGCAAGTAATAATTAGTTATTTGGGATAGTAAATTCTGCAGACCTCATGCCATACTTGGCAACTTGTATTAATATTTAATTAACTGCCCTGCTTTACGGTGGAAGCATCAGTGTTGTCCAGTTGCATCACAGCTTGTGGCATAGCAGGTTAAGTGCCTTCAAAAATGTGTTGTGTTTTTAGACTACACATCAGACCTCTCAAAAGGATGACTACCTGTACCAGCTTTCAAAAATCTTTGTTCTTCAATTTTCAGATACAAAGAAAAAGATAAATGCACTGTCTAAGAAGAAAGACTGTGAAATAGTTCATCAATGGCAACGCAGCATCATAAACCACATCTGTTGGTGTGCTTTGTCCACCCCAGATGGGAATCAGCAACTTATTCTGGAGAAGTTTTTCTCTCTCTCTCTCTCATTAACCATATTCAGAACATTCATGATGGGCATGAAGGGGAAACCTTCAAGGCATGTGCGCATGAAGAACTAACCGCTGATGATCAGAAGAAATGGTTGAAAGCAGGCAAGGATTTTTTCCAACTTGAAATTTCCTTGAAAGTAACAGCCTGTTTGATAATGCCTGCTTTTAAACAAATATCAGTCCATGGGCAGCACAAGTGTATGCCTATAGAGCTCAAAGTTGGCAAAAGTAGGGTGGGAGTGTTCTCAAGGTTGTGACCTCATTTTAGTTGTTAATGGCACCTACTTTCAGAAATTGGTTTCTATCATTTCAAAAGTAGTAGTAGAAATGTGACAAGAAAGTTTCAACTAAGTTGGAAACAGTTCAATATGATTATTTGTGAAATATTGACAGAGAATAAAATTTGCTTTCAAACAAACTAGAGCCTGTTGCAGTGTTGGTGTTAATACCTTTGAGTATTAGAATTAGAGATAGGTTGTATTGCTTTTTGCTATCTCACTTTGTGGCTTTAGCTCATTTGTGTACTGTCTTGTGTGCTCAAACAATACTATGAACTAGGCAATGATTGTACAAGACTGGTAAACTCAAATTACTGTACCATGAATTCCTTGCATTGCAAAGTGCAAGGTTGACTCAAGGTTGACTTGTTTTAAACAGGTACAAAAGCATTTGAGCTGTTGGTTGAAACCTTTAGCAACAAAAGGTCTCAAAACGATGTGAAGAAGATGTCTCCAGTGGCCCAACATCTTCCATCGAAGCATTTCATTCCTTGCTGAACCACTTTGCCCCCAAGACTATTTGTATTTTCAATCTTGTAAGGCCCGGCTTGTAGTGAGTAGTTAATTTCTCAAAACGCCACTGCCTCTTCCCTGTCGCTCATTGCACCATCTTCCGTATGCTAAAACGCCCTCCAATGGCGATAACGCCACCGTTGAGAAACCACTGTCCTACTTGAACTAAACATATCGGCATGTGGATTGGAGATGCGTGAGATGCGTTCACTAAAAGGTCAGTCTGTATATCGCAGATAAGTGGGCACCTCGATTTCTAGGAAACAGAAAAAAGAGGAAGGTTAGGAGGAAAAACTTTCTAACTATGGCAGTCATGAATGTTTTTCATACTTAGAATATGGATTCTACAACCTTATTGAAAGAAAAACGCAGTTTTTGTTTGCAAACCCCAAAGAACTTTTGAGGTCATCGGCGATAAAACTTCGAATACCTTGAAGACTGCTTCTAAATATGATATTGCAAGGGGGATAGCATTAACGTATTTCATTTTCGCATATAGTTTTCATGCGAATAACAAGAATCCCGTTGCTTGTTGGTGGAGGTCAAAGTTTCTTCCAAACAGCAAAACTCGCACTGTGCTACTAAGTCGTAAACACGATATTTTACACAGGATTTCCTTGCTGGATCACATAGTTTGCATTAGGATTCCTCCATAGTGAGTACAATTAGCAAATTTTCATACGAACAACGTCTCTTTAAGAAAGAGAACAGTACCCAAATCTAACTATAAAAGCAAGTAATTAAAACAAAAATATTCCTGGATTTCGTTGTTGATGGTTAACTTCTGATCAAAGAGTTTTGTTCTTTTCAAGTGATATGTCTGGTCATATGTATGTGCAAATTACATGCGTTTATTCATATATTCATATATATATATATATATATATAAATATATATATATAAAGCAAGAAAATATTTGCAATGGTTTCAAAGGCTATTAGAAAATATAAGTGTATTTCTCTCAATAGCCTGACCACTATGATCTCTCCTTGTCCAAAACACCATCAGTGAGATTGACAGTTTTTTTTTTTCTTTTTTTTTTCTCATTGTTACATGCGGAGGATAAGTTGTTGTAATCTTTTGTCAGTTGAGTTATATTCGGCAATGTCAGCTGAAACAACAACCGTTGTCATCGCAACGGTAAATTTTGCCAAGAAACTAGTTAAAAGGTCAAACCAACGGTGGGGTACCTCAGGGTGATCAGAAGTCCATGTTTAGGAGAGTGGTTAAAACGTGTCTGTGTATACAAAGGTATGTGTGTGCCTATTTGTGCGCTTGTTTTTGTGACGCTTAGGTCGTTAACACAATATTTCAAAAAGAGAACCTCTTACAATTCGCATACTTGAGAAGTGTATGTCCCCATATTGAGAAAAAGTAGCCTATTGTACTTGATGGATGGCAAATGTCATCTGAAGTCACCAGAAGTCGAACTCTGAAGACCTTGTTTACACAATATCTCAAGATAGAAAGTATGGGAACTCTCCATACTTACCATGTGGATGCATTTCATAAAGAGAAAAGACCTTATTGTTATTAGTGGAGGTCAAAAATTCAGCAGCGGTTATTGGGACTCAAACTGTGAAAATCTTGTTAACATGATCGCTTAAGGCAGGAAGTCTGGATACTTTTCATAGTTAGCATGTAGATGCAGTTTATAGGGATAAAGGACTGTCTTATTTTCAGAGATCAAATTTTGGAAACCTCATACGATATCTCGAGATGGGCAGCATGGATATTCTTCTTACAAAGCATGTAAAAGCATTGTATAAACTAAGAGAAAAAGTGTTGTTTCTGGTGGAGGTCAAAAGTCATAGGTCATAATATGAGGTCATCGGAGGTCAAACTCAGGATACCTTGTTAACAGGAAACTTTCAGATACAAATCATGTATACTCTTCATATTTAGCATGTAGATGCATTATATCAAAAGGAAGAACCCTATTGGTTCTTACTGGGACCAAAGGTCATCTGAATTCACCAGATTTCGAAATTTAAAAAGCTTGTAAACACAATTATGTTAAGGAAGGTAGTCTTAGTTACCGTACTTAACCACACAGATGCATTATATCGAGTGGAAGTGCCTACTGTATTTGGTAGGGTCAAAAGTTATCTGACATCTATCAATATCGATATCTGAAAAACTTCCAGCACAGGATATGTTATGCTTTCAAATTGTAGGAATGGTGTTTAATCACCATATTTATCACTAAAATGCTGTTATTGATGTTTTGACTTCATTAAAGGGCCATTTCAGGTCACCAGAGATCAAATTTAGACACACTTGTTAGGATTGTATTTCGAAGTAGATATCAGAGCAATTTCTCACATAAGGTGGGGAGACGCATTACATCGGTCTACTAAAGTGGTTTAGAATAGTAACATTGTTTGGACCTTGACGGTGTCAATGAAGCAAGTCTACTGAAATGATTCCACCGAAACCTTAATGCAAGCTTGCATTCTGGTCTCTATTTTGGTATGGGGTGTCATTTAAGGGAATCTGCCTATTTTGAGAAAGCTTTAAGCTGGTTACAAGTTTAGAAATTGTCACCTTTTAATGTATTTTTCTGTTTTTAACGGGTAGTAAATCTGAGAGGGCGCTGAGTGTCTAAGGACCCTCCTTTTTGATAAATTCTCCTACGCAAGGTTACCTGGATAGAGAATCAGGGGTGTAAAACCGGAGGCACTGGGGGACGTGTCAATCACTTTTCTGAAAATTGTAAACTATGCCCCTCATGAAAGTGAGAATGCCCTCTCTGCTCCTTTTGGATTATGTTTATACCAATAAAAGTTCACGAATCCCCAAATTGCCCAGATTGCCCTCTAAACCTTAACATATGTGCTTTAAGTTACTCTTTTCACCAAAGTTTTCTTATGCTTTTTTCAACTTAAAGTACCCACCTAAAAGGAACTGGCATATGAGAAAGGGAAAGAGGCACCGTGCTCCTCCCCTTATTTTTAGAAGACCCAAAATTCGGGCACATCTGTGGAATTCGGACAAAATGCTCTTAAAGGGCTCAGAAAGTAGGCCAATAGTCGTTGTACCCTCCCCCAATCCAAATGGTCCTATACTCTCATATCCAAAAGATTGTGTTATGTTGCTTTTGCTGATACTAGGAGAGAGAGAGGCTGCACAGAGAATTTCTACAGAGCACTCTGTAAGAAGTGACTGGGAGTTAAAATTTAAGTTTTACCCTAAATATGGGCATGTGCCATTAGCCTGACATTTTCAGGAATTTTCCTCAGTATCACGCAACACTGAATTTTTTGTTTCATTTAAGTTTTGAAGATGGGTAGGCACAAAACACATTACAAGGTGGCTTTCTTATGCAAAGGTACAATAAGGTAACATCAGTTTTCAAAAAAGTTCAGCCGGGCATTTCCCCGTGCTAAGTGTGATGCAATACCGTGATGTTGAAGTCACATACCAATGTGCCCCCCCCCCCCCAATCAATGACGGACCCTAGCTGTAAATGCTTCACACTGATTTTTAGTTGTTCGCATGGAAGTTACAACGGTATCGGCGCTGCTGATTGGATTCTTTGTTAACTTACTCAATCCACCATGACTACGGCTTACAATAGCTTCATAACATATTTACCTTCACACATCCGTGGTACCCAGTTAAAACGCTTTTCTGATGTTTAAAATTTATCTGTGCCATTTTTTTTGCAGCGCTCCCTGCCTTTCCCTAATCACCTATTGCCCCCCCAGAAATACCCCAGAGGCGATAACACAACCGTTTGAAATAACTAATTTGTATGTTTTTTTTTATATACATTTATCGAAACGTGCTTCAAAATATCTACCTGCCTTTTGACCTCCTTCACGTCTTTTGTTTTTGTATGTGGCATACGAGGATTCCCTTTCCTCAACATATACAAGAGAATGGATGGATGGATGGATGGATGGGTGGATGGGTGGACTGGTGTGTGGATGGGTGAATGGGTGGGTAGGTGGGTGGATGGATGGGCGTGCGGGTGGATGGATGGATGGGTGAGTGAATGGGTGGATGTACGCACGGACAAACTGACCGGTGTACGGGTGGGCAGATGGATGGATGGATGAGTGGGTGGGGAAAGATGGATGGATGGATGGGTGGGTGAATGAATAGATGGATGAATGGAGGGATGGATGGGTGGGTGGATGGGTGCGTGGGTCGATGGATGGATGGATGGAACGTGGGTGGGTGGATGGATGTATGGATGGATGGATGGATGAATGGGTGGGTTGAAAGATGGATGAATAGGTGGGTGGGTGGATGGCTAGGTGGGATGGTGGATGGAAAGATGGGTGGGTGGACGGACGGAAGGACTGGCGCGATGGCAGGTGTTCATACTGGCGGATTGATGAATGGGTGGGTAGGGGATAGATGGATGGATGGATGGATTTGGGTAGGTGGGTGGATGGATGTATAAGTGGGTGGTTTGGTTGATGGATAGATAGATGGATGGGTGGATGGGTGGGTGAGTGGATGGATGGATAGGTGGGTGGGTGGATTGATAGTTTGGTGGATGTGTGGATTGCTAGGTGGATGGATGGATGGATGAGTGGATGGACAAATGGAAGGATGGATGGATGGAGGGGTGGATGTGTGTGGATGAATGGGTGACTGGGTCGATGGATGGATTGATGGATGGATGGGTGGGTCGGTGGATGGAAGGATGGATGGATAGATAGATGGATGGACGGATATGTGTGTGTGTGGATGAATGGGTGAGTGGGTCGATGGATTGCTGGATGGATGAGTGGTCGGGTGGGTGGATTGCTAGGTGGGTGGATGGATAGATGAATAGGTGCGTGAGTAGGTGGGTGGATCGATGGATGGATGGGGAGAGATGGATGGGTGTGTAGATGAGTGGGTGAGTGGGTCGATGGATGGATTGATGGATGGATGGGTGGGTGAGTGAATAATCTATCCACTCAATAGGTGAATGGGTGGGTGGGTGGGTGATAGCTGGCTGGCTGGATGGATGGATGGATGGATGTATGGATGTATGGATGTATGGATGTATGGATGTATGGATGGATGGATGGATACATATATGAATTTCTATAATAACATAGCACTTGCGTTTGTATTATATTGACACATTTACATGGGATAGGCACTTGAATTCGGCATGGTTTTTACGTGATCTAAGCATAAGCAAGTGTCTGCATGGGCCCAGAATAAAAATGATTTTTACTCCATTTGTTCCATTTTAACATTGTAAGAATCTTTTTCCAAGGGGAGTCCAGTATGAAATAGAAACAATTTCAACACGGGGAATTAATGGTTGGTGCATTGAGGCTGATCCATGTGTGAGTCACAAGTAGTGGGTGTCACTATGGGTACAAGAACTTTTCTCTTTCATGATTTATGGAGTTAAAAATAAAATATTCATACATCTATGGACTCCATATGAAGTTATATTTTACAAAAGTCTGAGAAACAATTTTCTGGCATTGTATTCAAGTACAATTGGAAGCTTTAAAATCATCATTCATTAACATGACATAATTCTGTCCCATAGTAAATTCAGATTTATACTAAAGGTTGTCACTGTTCAAAGACCTAGGAGAGATCTGGAAATTACTAGCTTTCCGTCCTTATGTCAGTCTTCTAGCTGACTTCTCGGTCTTCCGGCTAAGATCAATTTAGTATATGTTCTTTACAGACAATCTAGAATATACCGAAGTAACGCATGACAACTCCATGGTGTAGAGGTTTGGAGGTCAAGACGTTGCTTATGTTTAGTCCTAGTGTCCCTTTGGACATAGCTCTTTTTGGGAGCAAAAGGCTTTCGTGGATAACGCTTAGGTTCTTCCTTCAGCTCTTACCAGAGCGTCGTGGGGACATTGAAAAAATACTTGTTGCATCTCGGCCTTTTGTGCAGCTTCAAGTTCCCTATTTAGGCTAAAATTATGTACAGCATTTGTTCTTTCAGCCAATCTGGAACGGGGCCAGGTATGAAAGACCCATGATGACGAGGTCTTAAGTTCAAGGGGTTGGTCATCCTTAGTCTAAGTGTACTTAGGGGGCGTGGGTCCTTTTTAGGGGCAAACGTCTTTCAGAAGTAACGTTTGGCTTTTGCCTTTTGGCTCTTCGTCAGAGTGTTGAAGTGGAAAACCACTTCGGGTAAGGTTTGGTTTTTCACTTTTGCCATCAGATGAATGGACTTTCGGAAAACTGTTCGCAACGAGTGTAGAATGCGGTCAACCATGGCAGACGTATAATGTGATAACATGGTACTAAAGGGGGCCAGATTGCTTCCAAGAGGGGCGAAATATATTTTCAGGGGGACAATGTGTAAATATGTGTTAAGGAAATAGTTTCCTTGAAACTTTTTAGTAGATTGAAAACGATTGGTGGGGAGGTACTTCACTCTGCCCCCCCCCCCCTTGGGGCTTCGGAGGAAGGTCATAGTAAATCATAATGTACAATCAGGGGCGCAGATCCCTCGGGGAATAAATCTGATCTGGCCGAAGTTAGGTTTTCACACTTACAAAACTAACTGCATCTAACACTTTCTGTGGATTTGAGCAGATGAGGACTTTACAACGAACTTATCTTTGCCCCAGTCTGGATGAATGTCAAGTGAACACCTAATGGGATTTCCACTAGAACCTGTAGGTTGCTAATGAGGGCAATACAAATATCACAGGTATATAACGTGATATCAATCAATGCGGACTCACTTCATACTCCCATCCTCATTTCTAATTGTTGTCACATAAAAGTCTGTCACCGTATCCCTTGTTACAGTAACATTTACGTTTACCATTCTTTTCTTCACATGTAGCATCAGGACTACATTCATAATTAAGATTACAAGAGAGTTGATCGTCGATACAGGTGCAATGTTCTGTACAGCTGACGTCGATAAAAGACTCACCAGTCTGTAATAATCTGTTTAAACTAACGCTAACGTCATAATGCGAACCCTTAAGGCAACGATAATGTCAAAAACAATTTGTAACAGTATATAGAGTACATCAGCTCGGTACATATTTTTCTGTGAGAATGCAATAACCATAAGTAACATTTTTGAATGATATCACCGACTTCTTACCAAAACGAATGCATCCTTCTCGCTGACAAAACAACCATAAGGTTCACATATTTCGACACAGTCGGGATCGCACCCTATCATTCCCACAGGACCAACACATAACTGCTGGCACGAACATCCTGTATGTGTCATTCCGCGTAAACAAGTCGACACAACACAACCTATATAGAAAGAAATGACTCCGACCCATTGATCACATGATAGTAAGATGTACCTACATTACAGTACAAACAGCATCCTTAGGATTACTATGAGAATTTAGTGAGTTCGTGTGGCTACATTGAGTTTTGTCTAAAATGGACGGATACCAAATTTTTCGTTAACAACCTATCATTTTTTTAAATTTTATTTCTTTAATCAATACTCACTTGAGTTACCGCTATTCTCTTCAGCCAAGACTAGCGCATACTGACTAAACTCATCGCTTATACGGAATGAGCTGTACTTGACATGAAACGATGATCTATTAGACAATATTATGTCTATACGGAGTTCATACACTGCTTCATTCGTTAAATATGATAACTTGTCATTACCAATCTAGAATTCAGCAGACAAAAAACCAAATCCATTTTTGTAATCTCGCCAAATTCTATCAAACGTTATGGATCCATCAGTTCTTCGCTGAATTACCTAGTAGAAATGAGACGGTGTGGGACACTATCATAGTAATATCAACTAACGATTAATCGTTTTAAAATTTGTGTAAGAGAATATATGGAAGCATCCAGCTGTTTTCCTTTATTGCATATGTTCCTCCAGATGTTACTTAAATGTTATTTTTTTCCCTTTATTACCAGCAAGGTTATTCCAATCAAAAGCAATAAGCATTAGCATACTTACCATCCAGCCGCCAGATGCAATATCGTTGTCACAATACGCTTCAAAGGGCTCTGGATATCCATCTGGCTTGATGGTATAGACACCGCTTAAATTACTCGAAGAACACTGATCACGAGCTTCTTTACAGTCCTTTGGATATTCCGATTGTTGGTAAGAGAAATAAGATGGTCCTTTAAAAAAGAAGCCCAGACATATAGCACTATACAAAGTAGTGTCATTTTTGGCATTCAATGGACTATCTAACGAAAGCAAATTTGTAGGTCTACATATCATAAAATGGACATTTAAAAACTACAATATTTTCCTTGTGATGAGAAAAAATCCGTCAAAAAGGTGATGCACAGTTTCAAGGATAGAATAAAAAAGAGGGTGGAGGCAGGGGACTTCATGAGTAATATTGAGAGAGACATTCAAAAGTTCAAAGTAGGAAAGCCGCAGCAAAGTAACGTATGAAAAGCAGAACATCAGTAAAGCAAAACATGCTACGGGATTTGAAAGGACTACTGTATTTCATTTAAAGGCCAAAACGTAGCATGTGACAAAAGTAGCTGACAACAAACTTTATACCAAAATTGAAGTACACAGAACAAACTTAGAAGACCCAGAATAACCGACCAAATTCTCCTTAGAACATACAACAAAGTGTAAACAGGTAAGCAGTTCAGGAGAAAGTACTCAACAAATGTCTAAAATACTTAAGTGTTCAATACAATCTGAGAAATATCTTCTAAAGAACTAAATCTCGCTGAAATTTCTTGTAGAATGGACCTTCAGCTTTCAAATACATACAAGCTTTATACTGTACATACCAAATTTCGTTTGTTGTCCAGCAATATCTTCCTGAATCACGAAAGGGGTGCATTTTTAGGGAATGAGATGGTGAACAAAAAGTCCGTGTTACGAACTTACATGATTATTTTGTGTATGACCAAAATTGATTATCATTTCTTTAACCCGACCAACCAGTTTTGTGCAAAGTGTAATCAAAGAATATGAAATTTATATTACACACTCTATATCTATAAAGGACATGATATGTGTATCGAACCAATTTTTAAACGACACAACTAAAAGCAATCAAGAAGTGTACATTTGCTAATAACTGATCGTAAATTAACAGTAATCCAGTTTGAGTGCCAAAAGTATTAAACTTATTTCTTTTCAACCTGAAAGATTAAATAGTTATATAATTAGAGGGGAAATCATCCGAAATGAAAGAGCCTATCAAGGTTGTAAATATACAAAACAACAAAATCATGGTGTCGGTTTTTAAACCGATCACAACTTATTGCTACCAGGAAAGACGGGATGTCATGTTACACCAAACACATCTCATAAAAAAAATACTCTTAAAAGTTGTTATATTTTCCCATCTAACCAAAAAATAATTTTGACAAAGGATTGAACTTAAAGCTTAAATCAAAATTTTGCCTGTATCAAACAATTAAAATTAACAGCACGCAGGTAAGTTTTCGTTTAAAAGTTCATTTGTTATGGAATAAAAATTAGCGGATTTTTTTTTTTTTTTTTAATTTTTGCCAGTTCGCACATACCCTATAAGTAACTTTCTCTCAAATGGCAATAATTCATACTCAGAAATTGAGTGGTCAATACGCTTTGAATATTTCCCAGTATGACTCGAGAATTTAAAGTCTTGAAGTAATATTAGCCTGAATTAAGAAAAAAAGCATATTTGAAGGTTTCTAAAGAAAGTGTTGAATTTTCAATTTAGAAACAAAAAAGCGTTTGACCTTCCACGAGAACAGGTTTGATTCATATTGTTCCACAAAACTTAGAAATCTTAAGTTTGTCTGCCTCATAATTTAATTTGTTTTGTGTTTTCAGTCATCCAAAGATTACTACAATTGCTATAATCATTGTTTTAAAAGATATACTTTTTATTGGATGTCAAAAAAGACACAATGATATTCAATGACTGCTTATCAATCAACATTTACAATGCTGAATATATTTAAGCAATCAGAAATCTACTCACTGTACTTAAAGAAATTAATCAATAGAAAATTGCGCGGTGAACGCATTTTTTGCGCATTATATTCCGGCAGCCGTAGTCAGACACGAGACCATAAGAAAAAGAGGTGATCTACTTGGTAAGTAACTGGTGAAACTGAAGAGAGAGAAGTAAGTTGTCAAATGGGATACTCTAAAGTCTTATTTCTTATTTACAAAATATTATGAAGTTAACCTCAGAGTAGCGTCTTATTTCCTTTTTGAAAATATTAAAAAGTTTACTGCAGATTATCGTCTTACTATTTATTTAAAAATATTAAGAAGCTAACTGTAGAGTATCGTCAGAGGAAGGGTACACCATTGCAAAAATTGGGCAGGAATAATCCAAAGTATGTATTCACATAAAAAGACATTTAGACATTTCAGTAATTTTTTTCAGTAATTTTATTAACAAAATTTGTTTCGTTAAAGAAATGTCTCTAACGTCTACTGAAGTAAATGTTTTTACCAGATAAATACGTTTCAAAGTAGGAAGGGTTTTCTAGATCTTTTTAGTGAGACAATTTGAGGAAGACTTATGAGTATTTGATTTATTTCTTATGAAAAATGAAAAGGAGGTGACTATATCCTTAATGCAAAAGTGTGTCTTATTCCATTGTAAGAACAACTTTTCTTTGTCGATAGGGCTTCATGGGTACAATTTAGATATTGATTGGTTGAGACAGGTTAATTCACATAAAGTTTTCTCTCAATCATTTCCATGAAAACAAGAGACTACATATTTTTTTCCCTGTTTAACTAGTCAACTAAAATTCCTTGTTGTTCTATAAACATTGAACGTTGATGTTCAATATCTGTCAAAATCGTTCTCTAGAGGATAGCAACAATTACAATTGTTTTACAAAAATTAATGAAGTTAAATTCTATTAGGGGATTTATAAGATCTGCACAATCAAAAATGCCATCATACATAAGATTTCTCATCGTTATAAGGGAACGTTTACCACCAGTGCTTAAAATCTGATAAGTTACTGTTCTTTTCGTGATAAGTGAGTGCACATGCTGAAGTTTTTATTTACAACAAATAAATGTTACCTTCTAAATTTTCTTTGCATAATGAACTCCATCTTCTCGGCGTATGAAATGTAATTGGTGAGAGTGAAAAATTAATATTTTCTTCACTCTGAAAAGGGGGTTTAGGATTAAGTGTTTATTGCATACCTGTATAGTTTAATGGTCAACCAAAATCAACTCTTTCTCAGAGAATACATTTAAGTGGTTAAATCTCAGAACTAATGGGTACCATGATCATTTACAAGTCATTTCGAAATAAGACAACGGAAACAAGATCAGTCTGTCGATTTTTATAACCTAGTATTAAATAAAAATTTCTGAGGACTCACCCATCTTGCGTCGATGTAGCCTTTAAATTGAAAAGACACAATAGAAGCAGCAAGAATATTTTGTCTGTTAGTCAGAGATAGCTCATGTTGACAGTGAAAGAAGAAATTGAATAATGAAGCCAATTTCAAATGCTGCGTTGATTTACCTGGAGTGGCGTATGGACTAACAAATACAAGTTTCGCAATTGAAGAATGATAACACTCTGAATGGCAACTAAAAACTAAACATTTTCATAGAAACCCCGTGTCGTTACAGAATAACAAGAATTGAGGTAGAGTAGTGTATAAGATTCCTTCAAAAGGATATCGCACAGTTTTCTAGCCATAGAAATAATTTGATGACTGTCTCTTCCCTCGGTAGTTATGTCACAGGTAAAGTAAGACATTATGACAACTCAGAAGGTATTTCAAGTGCTATTCTCTATGAATGGATATTCTAGTTAGGTAATCTTTCAGAGATAATTATAATTGACAAGTTATGTAAAACCCCATTGTTGAAAGTACATAAAAAGAAAGTTATGACGTAATCAAGAAAACTAACTTTATCGATCTATTGGAATTTCACAGAATCTACCACTTTAAAAATGATCTTGGAATGAGTAGAGCAGAGACTAACGATTGCCGTGTTGGGAGGAATTTTCTTCCCAAATTGTGAGCTAAGCAAATAAAAGTAGCTTTTTTAATCTATTTAAGGCTAGAAATGTGAAACAGCATGTGCAGTGTAATCTAAAGATCAGTGGTTCGCCAACTTTTTCAGCGTGCCGCCCCCTTTCACCAAAAGGAGTTGGACAAACGCCCCTCCCCTCGCATTTAGCACAGTATTGCTATGAATGAAAAGGTAATGATTAAAACACACCTTTTAATACGGGCTAAACGTACACATACATTGCTTTTTAGGTGTGGGTCCGATTCAGGGAAACAACACAGCGGTGTGGTCTTAAAAATGCCCATTGAGATGGCGAATTATTAACCCGCAATCGATGAAAGTGTGAAGGCAAGATTGGGATCAAGGTCTCAGGATCTTTTAATTTAAAAGCTGCACTGAACCCACCGAGGTACCGTTCCCGAATTGCCCCTTTATTGGGGCAGGGGAAACGCTCTAATGGGGGAACTAGGGCAAAGCCCTCGAAGCTATTGATTATTTACAATAGTGTCAACACAACAATGAGGTACTTCAATCGAAATCTTACTTTCTTCCGATTGCCTAATGACCTTAAATACACACCAAAGAGGTCATCACCTTCAGACCAGTTCACATTTCACTAGTTACTAACGGAAGTTCCATTTGATGCTGTTAGGGGCTTGTTATGTGAATGGGAGGGTGGTAAGGGTCGTATGGAGGTTTGAAAGTCTTTTACCGCTCAAGCTGTCCTCAGGGTAGAAATAATGAGAAAACCAACATTGGTTCACCGAAAATTGCATTTTTGAAGATATATTACCGTTGTTCATTATTTTACATTGTAAAATTTATTTTTTATTCTACAGTTCCCTTCAGTTGTTACTTCTGTCAGTGTATCATTTAAATGGCCAGCAAGAAAAAAATTATTACGGGTTAAAGTGGCGAGACATTTCTAGGCATGGCCCCTTTGGTGGCCCCTTTTACTGCAACGAGGGTTTTCGCTAGGGAAATAATGAACGTAAACACTGTTACATACGAGTTTGGTGCGTCTGGCAATAAAGATAATTTATAAAATTTGTCTCTGTGTAGTGCATCTTAAGACGAAATATTACCCTACGATTTGCTGAATTTATTCATCTCCTTTCTAAGGGAACTAATGTGAGAGCTCAGCTAGAGGTAACTTTTTTACATCTTCAATCTTGTTAGGCCCTGTTTGTATCCATTAGTTCATTCCTCAAAACGCCCCTGTCTTACCCTTGGTGCTCATCGCCCGACCCACCGAATGCTTACACGTCCAGAGGGTGATAACGCCCCCGTTGGGAACCACTGTGCTATTTGCACTAAACATAGTGAGGAATGGAGATACGTGAGATGCGTTCATCGCAGATAAGTCGGTTTTTGCTTTTTAGGGCACAGAAAAGAGAGGAATGGTCAGGCGGAAAACTTTTTAACCATGGCAGTCATGAATGCTTTTCATATGGATATGAACATGGATTCTATAAACTTATTGAGAGAAAATGTAGTTTTTGTTGGCAAACCTCAAAGATCCTCTGAGGTCATCGGCGATGAAACGTCGGATACCTTGAAGTCTGCTTCTAACCATGATGTTGCAAGGAGGATAGAATTAAAGTATTGCAATCTTCGCGTGTAGTTTTAAAGCTACAAACTGGAATGACGTTGTTTTTGGTGGAGGTCAAAGTTTTTTTTTCGAGCCAGCAGAGCTCGGATCCAGTAGTTCACATGAGCGATTACAATAAGCCAACTGTTTTTTGTTGAAATCAAAAGTCATTTAAGTTTACCAGGGGTTAAAGCCTTAAAATACTATATTTCACTCAGATTAACTTTGCAGGACCCCACATTTCAAATGAAGATCCTCTTGACTAAGTTCAACAAACTTGTATTTTTGGACGAGGTCAAATGAGTTTAATTGTACAAACTTCGAAAGTAACTGTGAGAGATCTTATACGTAGCATGTAGGCGGTCCAGGTGTACTTACAATAAGTACTTTGATGTAGGTCATAGGTCATGTGCGGTCACAGGGGTTAAATTGTGAATATCTCATTAAAATCATGAGATTTTAAAAAGGGTAACTTTGAGAGGAAAAAGCTCAGTACAACAAATCACTTCATGTCGGCCGTCAAGGAAACACATAGTTATTAAGCTTTATGTTAGAGACTGAACTAATAACTGTCATTGCATTTTCGTTCATTGGTACCGTGAGATGTAAGCAATTAATCACCTTACCCGAGATAGTATGGTCACCCCCTTTTCATACTTACAAGGTTACTTTACAGGAGGGAACAGTACCCAAATGTGATAATGAAAAGCATGCAATTCAAAAACATTCTTGGATCTTCATGCTGATGCTTTTCGCCAAATCGAGGTGTTTCTTGAGTATTTTTTTTTGTTCTTCTCAAATAACATGTCTAGTCATATATATATATATATATATATATATATATATATATATACTAAAAGTGGAATCCG